>CM054162.1:43063356-43094937 GCA_028751875.1 Rapana venosa
CCCCCTTTTTGGGGGCCTGTTTCCCTGTTCTTTGACCTTTTTTCCTTCTCCTACTCCCGAAACCAAAGGTAAATTACAGGGATGCCTTTTGTCTTTACAGGGAAATCAACCCGATAAAAAGAAAACCCCCCCCAGGTGTTTAGCTAGGAAGCCAACACGACTGAGGAGGGCGTAATTTCACAAGGGAGTGTCTCAGCAGCTGAATCTGCAAGATACACTGCTGAAAAGAAAATACACTTAATCAATCTATTTATTCTGGAATTAGTAAAAATCACCAAAATGTTTATTAAACAGAGCTACTTTCCAATTTTACTCCTTAGGAAAAAAAGTTCCCCAGCCAAAGGAAAAGATGTTCATTTTCTGCTTACGGAAACCTGAACATCCTCTGCCCCCCCCCCCATACGCCCTCTCCCCCTTACCTCCCTTTTCCCCCCTCCCCCCTCCTAAATGTTTGTGGGTTTTGTTATTTCCTTTTTCTTTTCATCACAGCAATGTATGTGATGCACATTTATGATTATCAAGAGATGTGCCCCTCTAGTTGCACGCTGTGTAGATGTCACATTACACTGTGAATGGTATATACCACTCTTGCATTGTTGATGTCACATTACACTGTGAATGGTAATATACCACTCTTGGAATGTGGATGGGCACATTACACTGTGAATGGTCCAATTACCACTCTTGGAATTGTGGGTGTCCACATTTACCCCCTGTGAATGGTCATATACCACTCTTGGAATGTGGATGTCACATTACACTGTGAATGGTCATATACCACTCTTGGAATGTGGATGTCACATTACACTGTGAATGGTCATATACCACTCTTGGAATGTGGATGTCACATTACACTGTGAATGATAAAACATAAATGTCCTAATGAATTATAATAATAAATATAATAATAATAATAATAAATAATAATAATATTAATATATAATTATAATAATATATAATGTATGGAATTTCATATAGCGTGAATCTTTTGTAAAGTTCAACATTTCAAATTGAGGGCAAATACCAACTTGGTAATGTATAAACACTTTACCCTTGAATGGGTCAATTTAGTAAATTCTGGAATGTTATTCATAATAAATGTGTTGGCAATTTCTACTCTTGGGAAAAAGTTGCAATTTCACTGTGCATGTTAAAACTCTCTTTGGAGTGTATGATTTTCAACTTTTTATCACTATGGTTATACAACTTTAGTAAATGCAGGATATTATAACATTTTCCTGTATGGTCATACAACCTCTTAGAATGTGATGTTAATTACACTGTGATTCCATCTGAAGGTATAACAGCCTGGATGAAGTGGAATTAAGCAAGTCACAAAAATTTTAAAACTTTTAAATGACACGGAGAGATCCGACAGATATGAAAAGTCCATCTCATTGCGATCCCTAGAAACTGGGTACAGCTGAATTGACCAAATCGTACAAAAGCTGATGAGTCACTCACCCAAAATTCTTTTACGAATATCATGAAGAAAAGAGAAATGTTTTCATCCCAGAAATATCAGAACGCAATTTTTGGATTCAGGCAGAAAAGGCAACAGAAATGCATTTTGCATTTAAAACTCATGGAAAGATCCATCGAGGTCCAGAAAAGACCTGATTGCTTCATTGATTCCAAAAGCGTTCGCAAAATAACCCCCTCCGATTGTTTGAAATTTGGGGGGGTTTTACATACGGGAAAAAAATCTTGATTAGAAAAAAGGGGAAAAAGGGGCACCATTGATGTTTCAATACTTTCCCCCAATCGGGGGAAAAAAGGGGGCCTTTTTTTATGAATTAAGTAAAATAAAAATTTTAGAAAAGAAAATTTTGGGGAATTTGAGGGGCCACAATTTCAACCGGAATGGTACCAGCCTTTGGATTGAAAAAAAACAAAAAAATTTTTTAAACAAAGTAAACGAAACAAAAAAGAAAGGTTACACCAAAAAAGAAACAAAGGGGGATTAAAAAAAAAAGCGATAAAATGAACTCCCTAAAAAAGGAAATCAAAAAAGTCCCAAAACCTTTTGTCATACCCCACCCCGTTGAAAAGAAATCAAAAAAAAGGGTAATCTAAGGTTTTTAACAACGAAAGTTTTTACCCAGAAAAAATTTGAAAAGCCAGTTTTGAAGCCACTTAGTCAATTTTTGCCCATTGAGGGGTAGCCAGGCCGGAACGGTAAGAAGGGAAATTTAGGGTTTAAAACAGGGAAAGGGGAAAATGGGGGGGGAAAAAAAAAAAAAAAAAATTTTTTGGGAAAAAAAAAAATTTTTAAAATTCCCCCCCCCCCCCCCCCCCCCAAAAAAAATTTTAAAAGAAAAAAAAAAAAGGGGGGCCCCGGGGGGTAAAAAAAAATCCCCAACCCCTTAAAAGAAATTCAAAATTTGGAAAAATTAATTTGAATTAAAAACTTTTTGGAGGGGGGTTTTTGGGGGGAAACCCCCTTTTGGGGGGGGGAAAAACTTTAAAAATTTAAACCCAAAAAAATCCAAATTTTTTTTAAAAAAATTTTTTCCCATAGGAAAAGGAAACCCAGGGGAATAAAGGGGGAAAATTTATTGGTTTGGGAAAAAAAAAAGGGAAAAACCTAAGTTAAAAAGAGGCTATCCCCCTTTGGATGTGGATGTCACATTACACTGTGAATGGCATTTTCCCTCTTGTTGTAGGTCACATTACCGGGAAATGGTCATATACCACTCTTGGAATGTGGATGTCACATTAACTGTGAGGTATAACACTTTGATTGTTGTGTCAATTACACTGTATGGTTATATAAATTTGATTATAATTATTATTATTTATATCCCCTTTTTTAAGTTCCACAAAGGTTATGCTTTTTATGATTCCCAACATTTTAACTTTGGAGGGCAAATTCACTTTAATAAGACCTGAATTTTTTTTCAAACAGGGTGAACTTATATACATTTAGATTGTAGTCAATTAATTAAGGTAAAAATACTTGAAGTATTACATTACTACTTAATAGGAAAAAATCGACTTGAAATTTGAATGTATAAAAATATATTAAAAAAAATAAAAATATATAATATATATATATAATATATATATATAATATATATTAAAAAAAAACTTTAAGTATAAAGCTAGGACTTTTTATAAATTTTCAAATATATCAACTTTGGGAAATACACTTTAAAATACCAATCACTTTCATTCAAATAGGGTAGACAACTTAGTAAATTACTTTGATCAAATTTTAACAGTAAAAGACTTGGATAGTTTATTATATTATAACTTTTAGGGAAAAAGTGATATATTTAAAACTCTTAAAAACAATTAATAATTACAATTTTACATGTAAAAACTTTAGTAAAAGACTATTATAATATTTACAAGATATAAATTATATTAAATATACAGCTATACAAATATTTTTAATGTATTTTGAGGGTATTATAACAACTATTGAATTATGTATTTAAAGTTTTAAAAAGAGCAAGATTCAGTTATTATGAGAAGGATTTAATAAAAGCTAAATAAAAATCTAAAAACATTTCAATCCTGTATAAATGTTTGTATTTTTAAATTTTAGTTGGTTATTCTTAGTGATCGAATTTTTATGTGTTTGAGAGTATTTAACATATTTATGTGTTCAGTTTGTGTTTTGAATAGCAGATCTTTACATACATGTTTTTTTATTCTGGCATGATTTTTTACTATATCGCTAAATTTCATCAAAAAGTATGGTACTCAGTTATGGGTGTGTGGTAAGTGACTAGAGGCATGTGGCTGTTTAAACTGTGTATGTCTCCTTCTAGAGATGAGAGCTACTCTTCACAAAGTATGGATGGGACTTAGAAACATTTTCATAATGTTTTTAGCCTGTGTTATACACATGGTTTCTTAATTCGTTATCTGAAGACTTCTGCAGAAGGGATGGATCATTGGGTATGATGTCTAAATCCAGGGATGTTTTAAACTGTTGTCTCCTCTCAGGCATGCAGGCCTGTCTTTAAGGAGATGGAAGGGCCTGTAACAGGGAATTTTTCTCGTGCTCTAACACAGGCTTCTCACACTCTTCCCTGCACATAGGAAAATCCTCTGTTCAGGAGAGTTAAATCTGAGTACATCCAGTGGAGAACACTCACCTAGGCATGCATGGTACCTCTGGCCCAGGTGGCTGTCCCACAGGCAGGGAATCCCCGCCCCCTGCCTATCAAATCCTCCATTTATGGGAGTTCAAAGTACGTAGCAATCAGGGGCAGGATACTCCTACAGGATCCATTGCAGATGGTCGCACGTTGACTGCTCTAACCACTAGCCTCAAATCCTCACTATGGACATTCAGACACGCAAATCATGAAAAGGATATCACAGAATCCATGCAGCAGACAGACAGAAGACATGGTACAGCAAAGATCTGCAGGAGACAGCAACAGATATAACGCAACACAGGAATCCATGCAGGCAGACAGACAGAGATGGATACGGCACATGATGCATACAGACAGACAGGCATAGATACAACACAGTATCCGTGCACAAATACAGCAGATACATGTCGGATATAGAACAGGAACATGCAGGCAGAAACAGACAGACACAGACATGGATACAAGCACAGGAATGCAACAGACTGACAACATAATATAGCATAGAACTGCATGCAGACAGAAATACATACATACAGCTAAAACGTCATGCAGACGGCAGAGACATAAATGCAGCACAGAACTTCATGCAGAGAGACAGAAGACAGATAAGACATAAATCAGTACAGAACTCATGCAGAAGACAGGAGACAAAAAAGACAGACGTAGAGACATAAATGCAGTACAGAGCTTCATGCAGCATGCAGACAGAAGAAGACATAATAAGAGACATAATACAGCACAGAGACATGAACAACATAAAATCATGCAGACAGCAGACATAAACTCATCAGACAGAGACATAAATACAGCATAGAACTTCATACGATACATACACAACATGAATACAGAAATCCATGCAGGCAGTCACACACATTAGACTGTAGCCATGTCTGGGTATTAGTCTTATGGATGAGAAAATAAACCAGGTCCTGTGAGCATCATTCATTCAGCTTACGTAAAAGAACCACTGCAACATGAGAATTGGCCCTGGCAAATTATGGCTAAAAAAGAAAAACCACTATGATAGAAAGACAAAACATTACACATGCAGACAGAAAAAAAACAACATGGTAGCGGTGCTCTTGTGGTGAGCGCTCTACACGGGTACAGCAGGCGAATTTCAGGCAGAGAAAATAATTTGCCATGACTTAAAGTGAGATCACACCTTTGCAAGGAACTACTTGAAGGTGCGGGTTGTATGGTCTCTAGTATCATCACAGAAAACTACATGGTTCTTAATGAAAATGACAATGACAAATTTTTTTATTTCGAGGGTAATAATAAGCACCCATGTGCTTTTTTCATCCAGTTCCCGCACTTAGGAATAATGATAGGATAATAAAATAAACCCAATACCCATACATCACACATAGAGAGAAACGAAAGAGACAGACAGAGAGACCAGACAGACAGATACAGTGTCAAACAGGCAGGCAGTCACTACAGAGCAAAACAGACTGAGACAGACATAAGCGACAGCACGTTAACAGTAAGTCAAGTTATATCAGTGGTGCATTAAAAAAGCATTGCCACTGCCTTTCATCAAGCCTCATCATTTTTAAAATTATATTATCATTATATTAATAATTATTTATATTTAAATATATATAATATAATAATAATATATAAATTACATGGAATTATTAGCACTTATTTTGCATAAACAATAAAGTGCTTTCTCTCTATACTCATTCCTGCAGCCAGTTACAATTAATGTGGTGTTTTTTTACAAGTTCAAATGCTGCTGAAACCATCCAACGCACACACAACCATACACACACACACAATAACATTTAATTACAGCATGTCGCACTTCACAAACACACCAAACACAACACAACCACAACACACCCACAACACACCAAAACACGTTACCAGAGGGAAAAACTAAGGGTTCTTCGGGCGTGGGTTGCGTTGAGTTTGGCTGTATATATTATATTATTATCATAAAAATTTAAACAATTAGGAATTATATTTTAACTAAAACATAAGTCCATGTTATGCAAGTATTTTTGTTCCGTCAACGTCTGCCTTTTAAAAGGTACAGTGTTTGTTATTTATTTATGTTGTGTTGTGGTATCGTTGGTGCTGGGTGTGTATGGCTGTTCTTATAGTTATTAATCAATTTTAATTTTTATTTAGGATAAAAATAGAGTCATGTCGATTATCAACCAAAAACATAAAAAGTAAGCTAGTTTGGAAAAAATTTTCAAATCATAACCAGCATACATGGATTCAAACTCAGAATAGGAAGACGATTGTTAGTATGGGCGCATGTTGTTGTTGTCATGTTTGGTATCTCTTGCATCTGTTTCGTTTCTTACTTGCAGTTCACAAGTATTTATATATACAAATAACAATGTCAAAATAAATTTATATTCATATCTTGTAAACAAAAAAAACAAACAAATTGCTTTGTTTTATCTCCCACCAAATTTTAAAACAGAACAAACCAAACACAAAGAGCACCGCAACAGACAAAATAAACAACTAAATGATAAACCTAGAAACTAACAAGAGCAAGGAACAATTGGATGAAATGAAAAAACAATTAAAATTCCTGACAATACAAAATCTAATATCAAAAAGGGGAAAATATTCCAAATTAAACCAAAGAACACAAAGAAAGACCAAACCCATCTAACAAAAATGAACGGAAACAACAAAAAAATTCAACAACGCCCCCCCCCCCAATAAACAAACATAAAAAAACTGTTTAACAATGTAACAGTATAACTAATTAAATCTAGTCACACAAAAGTAACAAAACACCCAATGTTCAATTCAAGCAAATATACACAAGTTTAGCAAACAAACGACAATAGATCAACAAACAAAAGAGATCCTACCCCAAAAAATAAAAGGAAAATAGCATATAAAAGACTCAACACCCAAGCCAATACACAACTGATAATTTGCAGAACTGTTTAGTTCCAAATATTATTTAAAAAAACTGTCGTACTCCATTCTTTCCCCCATAAGATTTTGGTCTACATCTGTCCGTTTATTGCTAGAATTAACCAGTTTCTCCTTTTTATTTTGGATTTTGCCTCCTTTGTCAAAAAAAGCCTTTAGACCTTTAATCGACCTCAAGGAATTTTAATTCTAAGTTTCCCTCGTTTCATTTCATTTTTGTCCCTAACAGCCCAAAACCCATCACCGCCAGTGGAACCTTTCTCTGTCCAGTTTCATATTATTTAATTGTTTATTGATTAATGTTGTAGTAGTAGTGTAGGTTGAGTAAAAGTAGTAGTAGTATTGTAGAGTAGTGAGATAGTAAGAGTGTTTGTGTTATGTACAGGTAAACAAAGACGAAAAGAGATTCAGAGCACAACAGAGCATCTTCCTACCTACCTGGTCATATAACCCCCTGTACATGTATTTTTGGTTTTAAGCAGAACTCGTTAATCCTTCCATCAATGGGATAAATTCAGAATTAAACCTGTCAGCAATTGAAACATAATATGTTTAAAGTGATCTCTTACATTAAAAAGGAATTAAAGGAGATAAACATGAAACAAGATTTAGTTTTAAAAAAACGAAAAAGCTCCAAAGTAGAAAGTAAAAATCCAAAATTAACCAATTCAACCACACCCTCACAAGACTGTTATCCTACACACAACCCCAAACCCCACACACCCAAAAACACCACAACACCACACAACCATAAACAACCAGATCCAAGGGTCGTGGGAGTTACACAATCATTATGTATTCACATTACATGTAACATATAGTTTCTTATAATTAGCATGTTTTACTGATTTAATGACAAGATATAATTAAGTAGCAACTCCCCCCAACCCCTGAAAACAAATTTTCATTACATTATATTGTTTTAATTACTACAATAAACCAATATAAATGTTAGTGAAGTTTTAGAAATACTAAGAAAGATATGGTTCTTAAGCTTTAAGTGGTTGTTCTGAACTTTTATTCAGAATATTTTTGAGATGTTTTATACGATTTTTGCTTTTTACATTTCAAATTTGGGTAGTTTATCCATAGGTCAATGCTTATTCCAAAAGGTCAATTTGTATAGGTTATTCGGTCTGGAAATTTAGATATGGGTGTGTCTTGTTAGTTAATTTTGAAAGCTTCGGTATTTCGAGGTACATTCTGAAAACTTTTGCATAATAACACGTTTATTGAATAAAGGGTTTCGAAATGTCGAACTTTTTTGATTAATCTCATGCAGGTGCTTTTATTTAATGACACAAGTTTTAGCTTTGCAAACGATGAATGAATTTCAAGGATTTTTTATCAGTTTTCCCTAATGAGGAAACGTCAATGATTGGTAAAATGTGACCAAAAAAAGGGTTTTCGAGAATGATTTTTTTAGGAAGTGTTTTTTTTTGGTTTAATTGAAGTAGCCTGTGAGCTGGGCATTATTATACCTGGGTGTTTTTATTTTGAAAAATTTCCAAAGTCTTTATTTTTGTCAGTGGTAACACTTATTTTTCATGATAGTCAACTTCTTAAAACTTTTTCGTTATCAATAAAAAAGGTTAAAATCTATGTTCATGTTGTGCCTTTTTGTTTTGGCTTATACTTTACTTTACCCCTTTGTATTTTGTGTTTTTAAAGGGGCACAGGGTTTTTAATTTGGGGCCCCAAATAATTTTCCCTTTGGGGATGAGACTAAAACCAGGCCCGGGTGTGCGAACGCATGCAATACATCTTGTGCACCCCTTTAAACCCTTTTCCCTTTTTTTTCAAAAGTGTGGGGCCATTGTTTTGGGGGGTGGGAAAGATGCCCCAAAAATTTAACAAAACGCCCCAAAAGGGACCCGGGGGGGACCCCAGGGGCATGTTTGAAAAAGCGGATGAAAGGGAATAGGATCTCTCCCCTTTCCAAACCAGGAATGTGGGTAAAAGGGCCCCCCCAAAAAAGGTGGAACCCTTCCCCCGGGCCCACGGGGGCTAACAACCCTTTTTCTGAAAAAAAAACCGTTTGTTAAAAAACCCCGGCAAACAAAAGAAATAAACACTACGGGGTTTTTGGGACGGGCTTCCTGAGTCATGGGAAAGATATTCCCCTGAAGTTAGTGGTAAAAAGCCAAAAAGGAAGCCACTGCGGGAAAGGGGGGGGATGTCTTAAGCGCCAAAAATAAGCCCAAAAAAATATGTTTTGGAATTTTGAGAACCATGTTTGGACAGGAATCTAGGGAAAGTTCACCCTGTTTATGGGGACGTTTTACAATTTGCATTTTCGGAATCAGTAAAAGCCGATGGACAGGATCAGGAAAAAATACGAGCCAGCACAGGAGGGGACAGTGCTGTACGGGGTGGGAAAATGAAAATCAACACCTTGAGGGTAGCTTTATCATGAAGAAAAAAAAGGAAAAGTGCCTGATGGAGTGGAAAAAATTTTTAAAACACCCCGGTTTGATGAAGATAGAAGGGAAAGGTAAAAACTTGCTAAAAAACCAAAATCATACAGTGTTTAATTGCCCCAACCCAAGGGGACGTGGAGAAGAAAGAAAAAGATACATTTTATGAACATTTACAGGATGAAAGGGAAAAACACAAAAAACCATAACATAGGATTGTGATGGGTGCCCTAAATGAAAAAGTCGGAAAAGACAACACAAATCAAGAAAAAAAGCCATGGGAAAAAAAGGGATAGGGGCAGATAAATGAAACGGAGAAAGATTGGTGAAATTTTTGCATGACAAACAACCGGGCCCAATTGGGGGACATTTTATGCCCCCTGGATCCAAAGCTTACCGGGTGTTCTCCCAAGGGAAAGGGGACAAAAACCGATCACCCCCTGATGATCAAGGGGGAAAAGGAGGAGATCGTTCTAGTTTGAAAAAAGAAAGAGAGGAGGCGATGTGGCATTTGATACCCCAAATGTCACTGAAACCCCTTTAAAAGTGAAGCTGAAAAAAAAGGATCTGGGAAAAAAGACAAAAAACTTTTGAGGGGGAAAAGCTGCGCAAAAACCAAAATTAAAAAGGGGTTTTACCCCAGCTGAAAAAAAAAGTTTCCAAGCACTGGTGGATACGGGAAAAATACCCCACCTCCGGGGCACGACTAATATAAACACCAAGTGGAAAAAAAGTTTAGGGCAGCCTACACACAAGCCCGTGAAACGGGGTTAGGGCAGAGACCCGAAAAAGAGAAAAAGGTGGGTTACAGCAAAACACCTGGCAAGCCATTAAGGAAAAAGGAGAGAACTGAAGAAGAAAAAAACTTTGAGACAAAATAGAGGGGAAAAAGAGAGAGGTAAAAACAAACAGTTCGAGAGCAAAACCAAAAATGTGAAGAGAAAAGACAAAAAACAGGAAAAAGCGTACCTACAGGATGATATTACAAACAAAACAAAGGAGGCCGCCCGCAAAGGAGAGCAAGGCAAGAATGGGGATAAAATACTAAGACTGGGCCGTGGCAAAAAACCGGGAAACAATACCCAAAAAACAAACCCCAGATAAAACAAGGCCAAATACTTACCCAGAAGCGGAAAAAAATGAAAGATGGGCAGGGAACCCTTTCAGCAAAGTTTATAACGACCACCCCAAATTTAAAAGGCAGATGTACAAAATCCCGATTTTGATCTCAATGTGAACGAAAACCCCCCAAAAAAGGAAAATATTATTTTCGCAAACAGCTCTTTTCAAGAATGGGGGTCTCTGGCCAGGACAAACTCAATTTCAGAAATTTTAAGGCAGATCCAGAGGGTTTTCATCTTTAAAGTTCTACAGGGGACTCTTTGCAGCTATTTGGGGGAAAACAGCTACCAGCAAGGTTGGACAGAAGGGGGGCATCCCTGAAGATCCCCAAAAAAAGGAGCCTTATAACAATTGTAAAACTGGGGGATGAATTTTCCCTGCTATTGTTTCCCCCAAGATTCTGGCAAAAATCATCATCGGACGAACTCGAGGCAGTGGACCAACAACTCAGAAAGGAACATGGCCCGGGTTTTTGACGGGGAAAAGGGGGGATAGCCGATCTTCACCCTGCGGGAACTTTATGAAAAGTGCAAGGAAAAAGGCAAAGGGCAGCTGTTTAAACAACTTCGTAGATTTTTAAAAGCCTTTTACAGATTCATCGAGAAAATGTATGATGCCTTCTCCAAAGCATATGGAGTTCCCCCAGGGGGATTTTCCCCAAATCTTTTTGGGCTTTACAAAAAACTTCCGTGCCGAGTAGGAAAAAAGCCAAAAAAATTTTTCAGTGTACAAACCGGCGTTTAGCAAGGCGCCCTATGTCAGCACTACTCTTCAACCCGACTAGGGTTGGGTGAAAGAGACAAACAACAGCTGCAGGGCAGGGGGGATCAGTTTGAACCCCCCTTTTCAAAGCTTGGCCCGATTTTGCCGATGATCTGGCACTGCTCTCAATAACCCCCCCATTTAAAATTCCCAAAAGAAACCCTCCTGTTTCAGCACTTTCGCACGCAGTAGGCCTTGGGAAAAACAGTCAGAAGAAGACCCGAGGTGATGCATGAACGTTCGAACCCCCCCAGGTCACCCGGGAAAGGAGAAAAATTTACCAACAACTTAAAAGTTCACGTACCTCGTGGCATGTTACGTTTTGACGGCGGAGCAGGGCAGGGCATTTAAGAACCCGGGTTTGCAAAGCCCAAAAAATTTTTTTTTAGGAAAACTGAAAAAGGGGTGGAAATCCCTTCCCCGGACAGCACCAGAACCCAAAATAAGGACAAAACCAGAGCGTGTACTTTCCACCTTTTGTTCGGGTCGGGTGTGGAGGATGACCCAGAGTGGACCTTGACAAATATCCACATTCCCACGAAGAAAACCCCAGAAGAATCTTTGGGTTTTTGGGGCCCGGGACCATCTCCCGCCCAAAAACTTTTGCCCCCTTGCAACCAAGAAAGCATGGGGGCAAATTTATCTGCATAGGCCCATGGGATGGATGGGCCAAAATCTGCCGTCAGGAACAGGGGAAAAATCACCCGACAGCCCCCCCATGGACACCAAAAGGGAAAAAGCAAACGGGAACACTTGGGTCGGACTGTCGAAACAGGCGGGAAAAACCTTCCAAATACCCGGGGGAAACCCTCCAGAAGCTCGCCCGGCCCGACGGATGGAGAAATTTTTTTGTGCCCCCTGCCAAAAAAAGGCACAAAGGCATTGTTTAAAAATGGCAACGGGGACTGCCCTGCAAAAAAGCACATGAGTGCTTATTCCTTTTTCCCCGATATAAAGAAAAATGTCATCTGAGCGCTTTGATTTGTTGGTTTGTAAGATTTAGTGCTATATAATTTCCATACATTGTTTATTATTATCATCATCATTATTATTATTTTTATTATTATTATTATTATTATTATATTATTATTATTATTATTGTAACAACGACAACACGGCTTCCCCTGATGCCTCTTCTTTTGTTTATGACTCTGATAAAACATGTTTTGATTGCAATGTGGACAACGGTGTGCATGAAACTGCAAATGTTAAAACTAGCCCAATTCTTTCACAATCTGCCACACCTGACTCTCAATCCAAACTTTTGACTGGTCTACCACTCTTCACATCCCTACCATCACCTTCATCCTCTCCCTCTGACAATTATCCTAACTCACCACAATCATCATCATCGACCTCTCTGCCTCCCACAAATCTTCTTCACTTGTGCTTGTTCAATGTGCAATCTGTCTGTCCAGATGTAAAGCTGACCTAATTCTGACTTTATCTCTGACCATTGAGATCACCTTTCTCACAGAAACCTGGTTAAAACCACATGGTCACGAACCGAAGATAAAACAACTGACACAACCTGGTTATAAAACTCTTTCTTTCCCCCGACCCTCCGTGGAGGTGCATTGCCGTCGTTTATAAAGATACACTTGAACCTGCTCTTTCTTTTCTGTCACTCCCTTCCTTTCTCACCTGAATCCTTTGAAGTCTGTGAACTCAACCTCAACAACACCTGGCCACTCTATTACTTTCTGCTGTCTTTACCGTCTACCTCCAAGCCGTAGGAATAATCTGACATCGTCCATCTTCCATCAAAAGCATCAGTCACTCCTAGATCACTACAGCCTCTCTCCCAGAAAGCTTATTATTCCCGGTGACTTTAACTTCCACTTCGACAACCCGTCTTCTCCTGATGTCAAACGTCTTTCTCTTTCTTTGTCCAACCACTCTCTTTCACAGCTGGTAACTGAAGCAACACACAGATCAGGACATATCTTAGACTGGCTCATTACAGATGTATCACAAGATTTGGTTTCATCTGTGTCTATCACTGATGAGCTACTCTCTGATCATTCTGCTGTTCTTTTCTCCCTCAACATTGCAAAACCTATCAGAAAGAAGAAATGTGTCACCTGTCGCAATCTCAAGGCTATAGACATTGAAACTTTCTCTGCACAAGCTGCTGAGCGCCGATCACTAACCTCCGACAACACTGACCCCTCAAAACACTACAATACTGTTCTCAGCCAACTGCTTGATGAGCATGCACCCCCCACTGACCGTCTCCTGCCCGACAGGCCCTGCGCACCATGGTACACCCACGATATCCTGGTTGCAAAGCGCAAACGCAGGCAGCTAGAGCAGCAGTGGCGAAATACAAAAACGGAAATCAACAAACAGCTCTTCCGAAAACAAATCAACAAAGTAAAATCTTTAACTCTTTCAGAAAAATCAAAGTACATTACATCTTTCTCAAGTTCTTAATGCCAGATCTATGAAATCTCTCTTTTCCCTCACATTCTACTCTTCTTGGATCTGTGAGGCAAGCCCTCTGCTTCCATACACAACCACTCTGAGTTTCCTTCTGTATTTTCTGCATTCTTTTCTGACAAAATCCGTAACATCCGTTCCAGATTGGATCAGACTCCTTTCCAGCCTGCAGTTCTGATCCCTAATTCACTGGTACTCCTCCTTTTCTTTCATTGAAACAAGTGAGAAAGAAATTACGACAATTCTGAAAGAAATGACTATAAAATCATGCGACCTCGATCACCATACCTGCTTCTCTTTTTGTACAGTGCCTACCACAACTTATACCCGCTATCACGAAAATAGTGAACTCATCTCTTGTTTCAGGAAATGTTCCATCATCTCTCAAAACTGCAATAATTACACCTCTACTCAAAAAAGCATAACCTTGACCCTAACATTCTGAAGAATTATAGACCCGTTTCCAACCTACCTTTCATCTCTAAAGTCCTTGAAAAAGTAGTTCTAAAACAGCTCAATAACCAACTTCTCTCCAACAATCTTCTTCCTGAGTTCCAGTCTGCCTATCACGTCAACCACGGCACTGAAACCAGCCTAGTACACAATTCAAACACGGTTCTACTCGCTTCTGACTCAGGGAAAATCTCCCTTCTCACTCTACTCGACTTATTGGCAGCCTTCAACACAATAGACTACTCAATTCTTCTCTCCCGTCTTCAAGAAACGTTCGGTGTTACTGGCACAGCCCTCACCTGGTTTAATTCATACCTTACTGACTAATTCCAGACAGTTGCAGTAAACAAGATTCAATCACTACCTGCCAAACTGGAATGCGGAGTCCCACTGGGATCGGTTCTAGGCCCTGTTCTTTTCACTCTTTACACTGCCGTACTGTCACATATAATTAAACTGTCATCAAATCAACTATCATTTTTACGCAGATAACTCTCAGATTCAAAGCAGTGTCACTCCTGAAAATCTGCCTTCTCTCCTGACAAATATGGCCCACTGCTTTGAAGATATTAAAAACCGGATGACACAAAACAAATTACAGCTAAATGCAGGTAATACCAAAGCCATGCTCGTAGGGACAAAACACAAACTCTTTTCCATTACAACAGCTCTAATAGAGCTCACCAATACATCAGTCCCTCTATCCACTGCTGTGAAGTATCTAGGTGTTGTGCAAAGATTTATCACCCAGACCTGTCATTCATAATACTTTTAATTACGGTGTATTAGTGCCATTCAAAAGTACCTGTCACTGATGCAACATCCAAACTTGTCACTTCTCTCATTCTTTCACGTCTGGACTATTGCAATTCTCTTTTGTCCGGTCTGCCAGTATCATCTATACACTCCCTTCAACGTATACAAAGATCAGCAGCTCGACTAGTTCTCAGAAAAATAAAATCTGAGCACATTACCCCTCTCTTGCAATCTCTCCACTGGCTGCCTGTGTCACAAAGAGTAAATTATAAGATCAGAACCCTCTGTTACAAATGTCTCCACAAAACTGCACCCTCCTACCTCTGTAAATGTCTTCACCTGTACACTCCTTCACGTTCGCTCTGATGCAGATACCTTGTGCCTACCAATACCTAGATTCAACCAATCCACCGTTGGCCACCGCTCTATCTCTATTTCGGGTTCATCGACATGGAATGAGCTCCCTCTCTCTCTTCGCCAGAAGCCTACTTTTGAGACTTTTAAATCCAGCCTCAAGATATACTTATTTCAAACCTAACATGTCCCCCCTCCTGTTTCATATCAGAACTATCCCACCTTCACTAACCCATGTCCTATCACCCTGCTAAAGTATATGACGTGTGTGTGTGTGTGTGTGTGTGTGTGTGTGTGTGTGCGTGCTTTTGAAAAACATTTGACTATTGAAATTTTATTTCATATATTTGTCTGCAGGTTGCCATATTTTTAATATATCTTTGTTTAAACTATTGGTTATTTGTCATTGATTGCACGACTGTGTAAGATTGGGTTGAATGCATGAGCTTTGATTTGTCTTTGCAAGATATAGTCCTATACAAGTTCCACTTTTTACTATTATTATTATTATTATTATTATTATTATTATTATTATTATTATTATTACTACTACTACTTCACACCACACCATCAATAATGTACGACATTTTTACTTCATATTACACCATAAGTACTGTACAACATCTTTACTACATATCACACCTTCAATATTGTACACCTTTACTTCATATTACACTGGCAATAAACTACATCTATACTTCATATTGCACTATCAATAATGAACAACATATTTACCTCATATCATACCATCAATACACTGCAGCATCTGTACTTCATATTACACTGGCAATACACTATGGCAACTTTACTTCATATGACATTATCAATAACTAACAACATCTTTACTTCATATCATACCATAAATATTGTATGACATTTTTACTTCATATTACACTATCAATACTACTACTACTACTACTACTACTACTACTACTACTACTACTACTACTACTACTAATATATGGAATTTATAAAGCACTGAATCTTGTAAAAACAAACAAATTGAAGCGCTGGCACTCAAATCATTTACAGGCATGCAACTCATCTTAAACATGATGAACAACATATTTCAAATCCATGTGCGCGCTTGCACGCAGGGGATATAGACATAAACTGAGGCCCAGTGTGCGACCACGCAGAACATCTTGGGCACATGTTAAATCCTGTTCCGCTTTTTGTAAGATAGGCCCATTTGTGCCGGTGGGAACAGATGACAAAATTAAAAAAAACTGCATACACACGGGGACTGGATGTAAAAAGCACACGGGTGCATAATGTCCATTATCCTCGATATAAAAGAATAAATAAATAAATAATAAATGCATTAATTGCACGCGCGCGCGCACGCGCGCGCGCAAACACACACACACACACACACACACACACACACACACACACACACACACACACACACACACACACACACACACTGCAAACACACTTAGGAGGTGAAGGATGCTGTTGAAAATTAGAGACAGATATGAGGGGAAAGTCTCAGGTAGAAAATAAGTGTGTTTTGAGGCTGGATTTGAAGGTGTCAAATGAAGGCTTTTGGTGAAGTGAAAGAGGGAGGTCATTCCAGATGGATGGACCAGAAATAGAGAAAGAGCAATGACCAACAGTGGTTTGTTTGAATCTGGGTGTTCGAAAGCACAAAGTATCTGCGGCTGAACAAGGGAAACAGAATGAAGTGTACAGGTGAAGACAGTTACAGAGATAAGTGGGTGCAGATTTGTGGAGACATTTAAAACAGAGGGTATTGATCTTTTACTTCAGTCTTTGTGGACAGGCAGCCAGTGAACAGATCACAAAAGAGGAGTGATGTGTTCAGATTTTTTCTTTTTAGGACAGTCGAGCTGCTGAGTTTTGTATGCGTTGAAGAGAGTGGTTACATGATGCTGGTAGGCCAACCAAAAGAGAATTACAGTAGTCTAAAACGTGAAAGAATGAGAGATGTGACAAGCTTGGAAGTTGCATCAGCGGACAGGTACTTGCGAATCGCGCTTATGCGCCGTAATTGATAGTAGCAAGATTGGCAGGTCTGGGTGATGAATGTTTTCATAGAGAGTGTGTTGTCAAAAACTACTCCTAAATTCACAGAGTTGGCCAATGGAATTGTCGCATTGCCGAATTCTGTTGAAGTTTTTGTGATGGAGAAGAGTTTATGTTCCGTCCCTACGAGCATGGTTTCGGTTTTATAAGCATTAAGTTGTAACTTGTCCTGAGTCATCAGTTTTGAATGTCTTGAAGGCAGTACGACGTATTTGACAGGATGGAAGGCAAGTTTTCAACAGTATTCACTGCACTGAAGCATGAGTATTATTGGAATATAAATGGTGTCAATATGGTGGTTGTTTATTATATGTGAAGAGTGGAGCAGTGCAGAGAGTAAAGAGAACAGGCCAGGACTGATCCTGTGGGACTCTACATTCCATTTTGACAGGATTTGATAATTTGGTTTACAATAACTTTCTGGAACCTGTCTGTTAGGTATAAAGTAAACCAGATGAGGGCTGTGCCATTAATACCAAACGTATTTTGGAGGCGAGAAAGAAGAATTGAGTGATTCATAGCGTCGAAGGCTGCAGATAAGCCAGAAGAGTGAGGGGGAAGATTTTTCCTGCATCGAAGCAAGTAGAAGTGTATCTAAAGTGTGGACTAGGGGGTTTTGGTGCTGTGGTGTTGGGCAATAGGCAGATGGAAAAGAAGGAAGGAGATCATTGGAATGAAGGTGACTGTTGAGCTGCTTGAGACAACTTTTTTCCAGTACTTTTAAAGACAAAAGGTAAGTTTGAGACAAGTCTGTATTTCTTCAGAATGTTGGGATCAAGGTCGTGCTCTTTTCAGTGAGGTGTCACTATTGCGGTTTTAAGAGTTGATGGAAAATTTCCTGACACAAGAGATGAGTTTACTATTTTAGTGATAATAGGTACCAGTTGTGGAAGGCAATGTGAGAAAACAGGAGCAGGTATGGGATCAAGGTCGCATGATTTTATAGTCATTTCCTTCAGAATTGTCATGATTTCTTTTTCACTTGTGGAATGGAAGGAAAAGAGAGGAGTGCCAGTGAACTGGGGATCAGGAGGCGCAGGCTGGAATTCAGTCTGATCCAGTATGGAGTGTATGTTGCGGACTTTGTCTGAAAAGAAGGCAGAAAAGATGGGTGGAAGTTCAGACAGGCTGTGGGTCATAGGCAAAGGAGTTGTTTTTGCAGATCCAAGGAGATTTGAGGTGAGGAAAAAAAGAGATTTTATGGATGTAGCACAGAGAACTTGGGAAGAGTTGTAGTCTGTCTTTGCTGAATGGATTAAGAGTTTGACTTTCTTTATTTGTTTTTGAAAAGCTTTTTGTTGATTTCGGTTTTGATTTCAGCCACTGCCTTCTAGTTGCCGGCGTTTACACTTCGCTATCAAGATGTCTTGGGTATACCATGGCGCACAGGGTCTGTCAGATAGGAGATGGTCAGTAGGAGGTGCATGCTCATCAAGCAATTGGTGGAGAATAGTGTTATAGTAATCAGAGAGGTTTGTGTGGTCAGAGGTTTGTGAAAAGACGTTCAGAAGCTTGTGAATAGAAGGTATGAATGTCTAAGGCCTTAATAATGAACAACATCTTTACTTTATATCACACTGTCAATTATGTACAACATCTTTACTTCATATTACACTATCAACAATAAACAGCATCTTTACTTCATATCACACTGTCAATATTGTATGACATCTTTACTTCATATTGCACTATCAAAAATGAACAACATCTTTACTTCATATCACACTGTCAATATTGAAGGACATCTTTACTTCATATTATACTATCAACAATGAACAACATATTTACTTCATATCACACCATCAATATACCAGGAAGTGCATCAATGGCTTTTGGCAGCTAGGTTTTTTTTTTAGTAGGTGTGATAAGTGGGCGAGTTGCTTTTAACCCAGCATGTGGGTGTGGGTGGAAAAGGTGGTGGTGGTAGTGGCGTGCTGCCGTGGCCGCCTGTCAGTGCATACACAATGTGCTAATGGGGAAACCAGCCCAGGAATTACACTGACAACTGACCTAGAGAAGAAGTAGGTCAAGAAGGAATACTGTACTGGGTTGACCTATTGAGCTCCTTAGTAATATTTTAAACATAGTCTTACCCTGTCCCATACACACACCCTATTCCCAAACAAAAAATAAACTTGTTTCAGCATAAATCCCATACTTGTATATGTTATCTCTGTAACTAAGAAGATGCCATTACTTAGAGACAAGCTAAATGGCCATTGGGGTAAACTGCATACTTTTTATATTAAAACTATTCAAATTTTGTCTGATGAGGTGAAGCTAAAGCAGGCCAAAGTTGCATAGTTTTACATACAAAGTATGCAGTTTACCCTTAATGCCCATTTAGCTTATCTTTGATGTAAAATAGAATGTGGTGTGAGTAATTTAGTTTCTTTCGTTTGATAAGTATTGTGCATGGTTACTGTCTTTTGCTATGACTAATCCCTGGGTGTTGTTACTTTGTATTGTAGATGATTTTTATTGTTTACTGATCCTTTTAATGCATATATCTTAACAAAAAACACACTGTGATATGGCCTTGCCATGACATCTTCATTAATGCAGACTAGAGACCATTAAGTCATTCAGCCATGTATATTTCATTCATTCATTCATTCTCTCAAGTTGGTCAATTTTTCACATGTTAGGCAGCAGGTCAGCATGCAGCCTGTTGTGCAATTTCCTGCTTATCACGTGACAAGGATGGGGTTAGGCCAAAATGGCTTTATGTCAGGAAACCACTTGGCTTAGTGGTGCAGTGGAGAAAGACAAGCCCCTAGCCTGTGTCAGTTACACAAGGCACTTCATTAGCTCTCAAGGGGTGAGTAGGAAGAAACCCATATTGCCTCTGCAAAGACACAGATGGGTGTGGGCAGTGTGGCTGGTGTGAATGTGTTTCATTAAGCAGGTGTCCTTTGGCGTGCCACCATTGCCTGTGCGTGCCTGCCCCTGTGGTTAATTGATGTGAGTGCAGCTGTAGCCTGCTTCAAAGGTCTTGGTTAATTAAGCCTGCAGGGGAAGGAGTAGTCTGGTGGCTAGAGGGCTGCTGCTTTCCTGATCTGACTGCCTGGGTTGGAGCCAACACCTCCACTTATGTTTAAGGGGATTTTACAACCTGGAATCAGTATCAGAGCTAACTCAACACCCATGAAAGTCCTTCCGATAGGACTTAAAATCAAGATCCTATGTTCAAACGCATACAGAACATCTTATGCACATGTTAAAACCTGTTCCTCCTTTAGGAAGAATGGGTGATTTGTGCATTAAAACCTGTTCCTCCTGTAGGAAAAATGGGCGATTTGTTGGGTGGGAAGGGATGGCATTCTTTTTTTTAAAAGTCCATACACACATGCATCAAGGAAATTGCCCAACAGACAGGGTAATAACCTGCTTCCTGAAACTTTAAACAAAGCAACTTTAAAGAGAATGAATGAGTGAATGAATGAATGAATGAATGTATGAATGAATGAATGAAATGTGTCTAACCTACCTAAGTGGAAACACCGCTACCTTAATGGTGGGTTAACGTCCTGTACCCAAAAGTCTTGTCACTAGTGAACCTCAGAACTCTAGCCCAGAAACAAATAAAAAATAAGGGCACCTTTGTGTGTGTGTGTGTGTGTGTGTGTGTGAGAGAGAAAGAGATATATCCAAAATAAAGCTGAACATTTTATTTTTATTTTATTTTATTTTTATTTTATACAACTTTAAGTCACGAGATTTCTCTGCGTGAAATTCGGGCTGCTCTCCCCGGGGAGAGCACGTCGCCACAAGAGCAGCACCACCCCTTTTTTTGTCTTTTTTTTTTTTGTCTGCAACTGTATTTCTTTCCCTACCAGAGTGACTTTTTTCTAAGAATTTTGCCAGGGACAACTCTCTTGTTGCCGTGGGTTCTTTTTCGTGCGCTGCATAATTTTCTGTAACACACGGGACCTCGGTTTTTCGTCTCATCCCAAAAGACTAGCGCCCAGACCACCACTCATGGTCTAATGGATGGGGGAAAAGTTTCGGGCCCAGACGGGATACGAACCTGGACTTTTCGCTTTCTAGACAGGCGCGTTACCTCTAGACCACCGATCCACCGATTTATCCATGCATTAATGTAGCAGAAAAGCTGTAGAACTACCCTTAGAGATTTCTGCACTCTCTCTGTCTTTGGCTGACTGTCTCTGTTTTCTATTTGTCAACAGGGAGGGTTGTAATAAAGCATGCTTGCTTAATGTGCCAGTAATCTCTTTTAAAAAGTCAGTTGCTTGGTTTGTTCATGGGTTCCTTTGTTGGTTTTAACAAAATTGTATTCCTTCAGAAACAACCTAGCACCAATGCATGAAATGAGTACAACAAGCCATGATTATAATTATGAGTACTCTAACATTGATATAATTATGCATAAATGGGCTGCAGCTAAACAAAAATGTGTGTGTGTGTGTGCAATCCTGTACCTACAAGAGTTACCACCAGCATGCTTGGGTGTAGTTCCACAGCTTTTCTGCCAGTGGGAAGGTATGACAAATTTACAAAACTGGATACACACGTGGACTGTATGAGAAAAAAAACACATGAGTGCTTATACCATTATCCTCAAAATAAAAGATTTAAAATGAAAAACTCTCTCTCTCTCTCTCTCTCTCTCTCTCTCTCTCTCTTCTGTCTCTCTGTCTTTCTTTCTCTCTTTCTCTTATTGGTTAATTTGTTTTGGTTTTGTTTGGTTTGATTTTTGGCAGTCCCTAATGAGGGCAAGGCCTCAGTGAAAAAAAAGAATGCTTATCTGTAACCTTAGGGAAACAAAGATCATTAATTCGTTTATCCATTGCCCTCTCTCTCATCTCTCTCTTTTCCAACCACCTTATCTGATTGAGAGTCAATCTTAAGTCATTACCACCCTCCACCTCTGTTCATCTTTGTGGGATGGGATAGCTCAGTAGTCTGAGTACTCCCTTTACCCCAGCCATGTTAAGCATGGTGAGTGTAGTTACCAGTTGGATAGGTGACCTTTTGGGTGGCTTGGCTTCAGTACAGTCCCACAGTTCGCCCAGCTGTAAATGTGTACCTGCCTCTTTAGGGTCAGGGAAGGTAAAGCATCAAGGGGAGGAGATGGGCACTGCTCTCAATATGCTGGCCCCTTGAGAAGCGAGCCCTCACTCACCTAAGACCTTATAGGTTAGGAACACTTTTTACCTTTACCCTTTCCCCCCTGCTCAGTACCTACTCCCCTAACCCCCATCGCCTCTCATCTCCCCCTACCCTACTCCCACCCTCCTCTCCACCTCCCCACCAACCATACCTTGACCCAATCCTCTTTCGTTTAGTAATTTCACAGGATGGAAGCCCCACCCCCTTTCTCTATATAGAGTCATTGTCACTGTTGTAATGATGTATTACTAGCTGGCAAAGTGTAAACGGACACATCCTGTGGTTGGCTTTTATTTAAAGTGGAAGGTACAACATTTATGCACAATTTCAACACTGACCAATCTGCTTGACAGCTCGAGGTGACTTGTCACTGCCAGTGAAAAACAAAAGTATGTGAAGTTTCTGTTGGAATGTGTCTGTCCATGAATCTGTCCCTGTCTCATTCTGAAATAATCATGTTTTTGTATATTATATCTTTGCAATGTTTTTTGTTTTGTTTTGTTTTGTTTTTGCTACTGATATTAGTTTCCTTGATTTTAATTTGTTGATGCCAGACCAAGATTTAAAATTGTATCATAATTTTTTCCACTGATCTCTCTCTCTCTCTCTCTCTCTCTTCTCTCTCTCTCTCTCTCTCTTCTCTCTTTCTCTCTTCTCTGTCTCTCTGTCTCTCTTGGTACTTGATTATTTTTTTCAGGTTTTAGGTTGGATTGTAGGTATTCTAACATGCTTCTGGTGCATTCTCAACTGATGGATTTTGTTTTTGCTTTTGCTTTTTTCTCAAGTAAAAGGTCTTTCTCCTCCTCTTCCTCCCCTTCTTCCTCCTCCTCCTCCTCTTCTTCTTTCTCTGTCTTTCTCTCTCTCTCTCTCTCTCTCTCTCTCTCTCTCTCTCTCTCTCTCTCTCTCTCTCTCTCTCTCTCTCTCTCTCTCCTTTCCTGTAACCATGTTATGGAGTCCATGCCATGATGACTATTAACATTTTGGGCTGTAATCAGCTTAGTTCTCAGTATAACATATTATATGTTTTGTGCCCAGCCCTCTTCCATTGTCCCCTTGAGAATGGGCATCTGGCTTATCACAATAAACCTTTGTGGTTGTCATTGCTGTTCTCTCCCTCTCTCTGGCTGGCTGCTGAACTAGTGGCTTGTGTTTGGCGTGGGTCTTGAGTATTGCCTAATTTGATGGTGATCTAAGTCATTAACAGTTGTGACATTTTGTGAACTGGTGTGTGAAGCCCCTTTGGGTGCCACTGCGAAGTTAGACTTTCAAAAGGTGCGTAACAAATTAATTAATAATTAGTAAACTTAAAGAAGAACATTTGAGCTTCAAAATGTAAACAGTAATCACAGCTTTTCCCTTGTCCACACCTATGTGTACCGATCCTGTGCACATGTAAGTTGAGCCTATACAGGTGGGGTTTTGTTGTTGTTTATCAAAGGGGTGAACTGTTAAAATCTGGACAAACACAGGCACCACAAAAAGGACGTTTTGGCCAATACTATTATATCAAGAAAATCAACAACAATTTAAAAAGTATGTTGTAAAAGATGAATTGAAATTATGAAGTTATGAGTTGAAGCAGCAGACCCACGAGACAATATCTGTGATTGAAAGAGTGGATGTGAAAATGATTATTCTTTTCAATTATGGAACATCTGCCATCTGTCAAGGGGAAAAAAAACCTTCAGGCAACTTTGGACTCCATTCAAAAAGATTTCTCCTGCCCTGAAAAAGAGTTAATAGCATGGCGAAACAGCTTATTTTACAGATACTCTGCTGTAGCAGAACTTGTCAGAATGGAATTCATTGATTTTGATGATGATGACAATGTTATATCTCTTCCTAACTGGATCAGCGACCCCCTTCCCACAGGTCTTTGCAAATCAGTCATTAGAATTTATGTGGAAGACTCTAAAAGAATAACCCTGTCTCTATAGTTTAAAAAGGAAGGCACAGGCACCTTACTCAGTCAAGGCAATGACTGCAGGCAGTGGGACAAAAAAGAATGTGAACTTCTCTGAGATCTTGTGTCCAATTTTTGCCTGAATGATAACACTGACAGTTTGCAATCTCAGCTGATAGCTCATCCTATTTGTTTCCTTGACGATGTTTACCATTCTATTCAGCTTTCTCTTCCTGTATGTATGACTTAGTAATAATAATAATAATAATAATAATAATAATAATAATAATAATATATGGAATTTATATAGCGCTGAATCTTGTAAAAAAACAAACAAATCGAAGCGCTTGCACTCAATCATTTACAGGCATGCAACTCTCCTTAAACATAATGAACAACAGATTTCAAAATCATGCGCGCGCACGTATGAACGCATGCACGCACACACACGTACACACACACACACACACAGACACACACACACACACACACACACACACACACACACATACACACACACACACTCGGAACAACACTTAGAAGGTGAAAGATGCTGTTGAAAAATAGGGACAGATATTTGGGGGGAAAGTCTAAGGTAGGAAATAAGTGTGTTTTGAGGCTAGATTTGAAGGTATTAAGTGAAGGCTTTTGTCGAAGTGAAAGAGGGAGGTCATTCCAGGTGGATGGACCAGAAACAGAGAAGGAGCAACGGCCAACAGTGGTTTGTTTGAATCTGGGTGTTCGAAAGCACAAAGCACTGCCTTCAAGACATTCAAAACTGGATGACTCAGAACAAGTTACAACTTAATGGTGATAAAACCGAAGCCATGCACATAGGGACACAACATAAACGTTCCTCTATCACAAAAACTTCAATAGAATTCGGCAATACGTCAGTTCCTTTGTCCAACTCTGTGAAGTATTTAGGAGTAGTTCTTGACAACACACTCTCTATGAAAGAATTCATCACCCAGACCTTCCAGTCTTGCTACTATCAATTACGGCGCATAAGCGCGATTCACAAGTATCTGTCCACTGATGCAACTTCCAAGCTTGTCACATCTCTCATTCTTTCACGTTTAGACTACTGTAATTCTCTTTTGGTTGGCCTACCAGCATCATGTAACCACTCTCTTCAACGCATACAAAACTCTGCAGCTCGACTGGTCCTAAGAAAGAAAAAATCTGAACACATCACGCCTCTTCTGCGATCTCTTCACTGGCTGCCTGTCTCTAAAAGACTGGAGTATAAAATCAATACCCTTTGTTTTAAATGTCTCCACAAATCTGCACCCTCTTATCTCTGTAACTGTCTTCACCTGTACACTCCATCCCGTTCCCTTCGTTCAGCCGCAGATACTTTGTGCTTTCGAACACCCAGATTCGAACAAACCACTGTTGGCCGTCGCTCCTTCTTGTTCTGGTCCATCACCTGGAATGACCTCCCTCTTTCACTTCGTCAAAAGCCTTCACTTGATTCCTTCAAATCCAGCCTCAAAACACACTTATTTCCTACCTGAGACTTTCCCCCCACATATCTGTCCCTAATTTTCAACAGCATCTTTCACCTTCTAAGTGTTGTTCCGTGTGTGTGTGTGTGTGTGTGTGTGTGCGTGCGTGTGCGTGCGTAGTGCGCGCGCATGGATTTGAATCTGTTGCTCATTATGTTTAAGGAGAGTTGCATGCCTGTAAATGATTGAGTGCAAGCGCTTCGATTTGTTTGTTTTTTACAAGATTCAGCGCTATATAAATTCCATATATTATCATTATTATTATTTACTACTCCTAAATACTTCACAGAGTTGGACAAAGGAACTGACGTATTGCCGAATTCTATTGACGTTTTTGCGATAGAGGAGAGTTTATGTTGGGTCCCTATGAGCATGGCTTCGGTTTTATCACCATTAAGTTGTAACTTGTTCTGAGTCATCCAGTTTTGAATGTCTTGAAGGCAGTAGGACATTTTTGTCAGGAGGGAAGGCAAGTTTTCAACAGTATCACTGCACTGAAGCTGAGTATCATCGGAATAGAAATGATGATCAATAGGGTGGTTGTTTATTATATGTGAGAGTGGAGCAGTGTAGAGAGTAAAGAGAACAGGGCCAAACCAGGTGAGGGCTGTGCCGTTAATACCAAACATATATTGGAGGCGAGAAAGAAGAATTGAGTGATCTATGGTATCAAAGGCTGCAGATAAGTCAAGAAGAGTAAGGAGGGAGATTTTTCCTGCATCAGAAGCAAGTAGAAGTGTATCTAAAGTGTGGACTAGGGTGGTTTTGGTGCTGTGGTTGGGGGCGATAGGCAGATTGAAAAGTGGGAAGGAGATCATTGGAATGAAGGTGACTGTTGAGCTGTTTGAGAACGACTTTTTCTAGTACTTTAGAGACAAGGGGTAAGTTTGAGACAGGCCTATAATTATTCAGAATGTTGGGATCGAGGTCGTGCTTTTTCAGTAGAGGTGTGACTCATGCGGTTTTAAGAGCTGATGGAAAATTTCCTGACACAAGAGATAAGTTTACTATTTTAGTGATAATAGGTACAAGTTGTGGAAGGCATTGTAAGAAAACAGGAGCAGGTATGGGATCAAGGTCGCATGATTTTATAGTCATTTCTTTCAGAATTGTCATGATTTCTTTTTCACTTGTGGGATGGAGGGAAAAGAGAGGAGTGCCAGTGAACTGGGGATCAGGAGGCACAGGCTGGAATTTAGTCTGATCCAGTCTGGAGCATATGTTTCAAACTTTGCCAGAGAAGAAGGCAGAAAATATGGATGGAAGTTGGACAGGCTGTGGGTCATAGGCAAAGGAGTTGTTTTTGCAGATCCAAGGAGATTTGAGGTGAGGGAAAAAAAGAGATTTTATGGATGTAGCACAGAGAACTTGGGAAGAGTAGTAGTCTGTTTTGCTGAATGGATTAAGATTTTGGACTTTGTTTATTTGTTTTCGGAAAAGCTGTTGTGATTTCGTTTTTGACCAGTCAACTTTTACAGCCCATAGCCTACTCACCCCTACATCCTCTCTCCTTGGCATTTTCAGTGAGGAGACTGACACGAACTCAAGACAGCTGTCCCTGCAGGAAAAATCCAATGATATTTCCAAGGAAATGCACTCAGAGGCTATCAAGAAACACTGCAGTCAACTCCAACAAAAGATGAGGGTATTTCCTCAGTAGTCCTGGCTTCCAACCTTCATCATGTGATGTCTTGCACCATCAAGTTGCATGAGCAAACGCACAGCAAATGTAGTAGAAGGTGTACAATGTGTCCTAAAAAGACCTTTTTGACCACTCCATCAACCTGAAACTGAAACTCCTTGAAGAAAGTCACGAGTTTGTGATAATGCAACTTGGTGACCTTGAAAATAGACTCACTTCTCAGCTGTATGATGTACAGGTTTCCATCAAAAACGAAATCAAGCAACATTTGAATAGTAAAACTTAAATTGGAAAACCTAACAAGTATATTTCTAGACTGAAAACCCAGATCAATATCACAAAGAAAACCATTCATTAAAAACACATGTGGGCATGCTTCTATCAAAACTAAAACTCCTGCTGAACAAAGCTCTAGTCATGACAAGCTCAACCCAGTGCGACATGGTGAGGATGAAAGCAAATGAGCAGGCCTTTGAGGCTGCCAATGCCCCAGATCCTTCTTTGCATCCAGAACTTGAGGAAGACAACACATGCAAGGTTACAACCAGTGCTGACAGTAGTTTTGAAACAGATACTTGAGAACGATTCACTGCAACATAAGACATAACTTAAATTCATGAACCCCATCTTCACATAACATCCCCAGTGTCAATTCAAAATCGGTTTGACCCATTATCGAACCATAAATCAAACACACCGACACCTGATCTCAATGGTAACAAAGTGGGTACCACTAATTCTGACACTCAAAATGCCTCAGAACAAAGTCTGCTCAATGAGAAGACATCTGAGAAAATAAACCCTGAGCAAATTCTTCAAGAAATCAAAACTCCAGATAGTTCCAGCTCTGTCCTTGTAGGAGATTCTGGCATAAGACACATCAATACAAGACAGTTAGGAAGTCAACGGAACCGTGTGTTCAAGCTGTGCATACCTGGTGTGATGCTACTGAACTTGACCAAATGGCTTACCTCACTACCTGCAAAATGCACACATGTTCAGAAACTGATAATCCACATTGGGGTAAATGCCTGTCCTGCAGGACTGATATCTACCAAGCAATGGGTAGAGCGGATGGCACTGTGTAAAGAATCTTTCCCTGAAGCGAACATAGCCTTCAGTTCAATTATTCCAGCTTTGGGACGACATCCTCTTAATAATGTCATCTTGCCCTCCAACAAAATTCTGCAAATAGCCTGTGCCACAGCCCAGGTAAACCTGATCAACAACCAGGACACTTTTGTGATGCCCCATATGGTGCCCTATGATGGCACTTTACAAAGACTCTATTTACCCCAATATGAAGGGAGTGGCCAGGCTAGCTGTTAACCTCAAGCAGTTCCTCCCTCAGTCACCTCACTCACATCAACATCCTGAACAGGCTGGTCCACCTGGTGGTGTGCTCATGCACAAGTAGTTGGCAGAACATCTCAGTGCAGTTGACAACACGAGACAAGGCAGGACGGTGTCTTTTAATGGACCTTGTTCATCTCATGGATGTGACACTTGGGCACCTGTAGTACCCATTGTCTCCTCTATGACACATTACCCCATACTGCCTTCCTGGGAGGAGGGTTCAGCAGACCAACATACAACCATCTCTACATGGTGGTCCTGCTCCTGCCTACTGGGTCTCTTCAGAGCCACTGGCTGACTCCAGTCTGACTTCCAGTCATCTTCCTCTACACATCTTCATAACGGTGAAAATGCGAATGTTCATCAATCCTCTGATGTTTACATTCCCCTTCATCCCAGACCATGCCACTACCCTTTTCAGACCCAATGAAATCCTTTCCCCTTCACTGCCCTATTCCCCTTATCTGTATCCCATTCCTCACCAGCCCCTACAGACTGTTGCTGCACCAGTGCCTCCACCCAGCACCCAGTGTCCCGACCCCCATCTGGTGTCCCAACCAGGACAATATGCTTGTTCACATCACTGTTCACTGGTCCCGTAACCCGCCAAGGTCATAGGGGCACTGCATGGTGGACGAATGGTGGACCAGCTGGCTCCACTTAACGCGGTCGTGGGCGAGTGCCTGGGTGAAACTGAAGTCCTGCCCTGTCCAATCACAGATGTCGTGGGCCCACTTTCTCCTCTGTCTGCCCCGTCTTCTCTTCCCCTGGACTGTTCCTTGCAGGATGGTCTTTGCAAGTCCTTCTGAGCGTGTTACGTGCCCATACCATCTGAGCTTCCTCTTTTTTGCCTTAATATGGCATCCCAAATTTTATCTCAGGGTAGACCTGCATGAAGATCCCCCCCCCCCCCAAATGAAGAATGACCACACTGCAGTAACTTTGTCCCTTTACTTACATTCACTAAAAGGGTTATCATAAATTATAACTCTTGAAGTGCAAATCACTAATGTCAAAAGTTGTGAGTGGAAGCAAACATGTTATAACAAAAACAAACAAACTAGCTAGAAAAAGAAAATCGTATACTATTCTCCCTCCTTCAAGACTGGGTCAGTCTGCAAAAAGTCGACAGTTAGATTAATGTGTGTATGTTTGTGTGTGTGTGTTTGTTTTGTGTGCATCCATGTGAAAATGCCTGCTGTGCCTACTTGTTGGTGCATGCCTGCTGTGCTTGGTGGAAGGAGCGTGCATTTATTGTTTCCTGGGTGGTTGATGTATGTTGTTCTTGATGGGAGGTACATGCATGCGGAGCATCCTGAAACTACAAGTATGCTGTGCTTCCCGGGGGTCCTGCCTGCTGTTCTGTGCTTACTGAGGGGGTGTGCATGTTTTGTTTCTCTGTGGGATGCACATTGTGTGCACCCTGGGAGAGGGTGCACATTGTTCCACAAGGGGTGCATGTATGTTGTGTGTATGTTGTCCTATGGATGAAAATATAAACTGAGGCCCCATGTGCGAATGCATGCAGAACATCTTGCGCACACGTTAAATCCTGTTTCTGCTTTTCGAAAGAGTAGGCCATTGTGTGCCGGTGGGAACAGATGACAAAATTTAAAAAACGCATACAGGCGCATAAAAAAATTAATTATAAAAAAATCATCTGAGCACTTTGGTTTGTTGCTTTACAAGATTCAGCACTATATAAATTCCATACATTATTATTATTATTATTATTATTATTATTATTATTATTATTATTATTATTATTATTATTATTATGTTGCTGTTGTTGTTGTTGTGCACCCTGGGGGGAACACACACAGTGCTCTACAGGCTAGACTTGGTCTGCACACAGTGCTTTATGAGGTGCACGTGCATGTTTTGATTGCATATGGATGAATGCATTTCAGCTAGTGTGTGTGTGTGTCTGTGTGTGTGAACCCACATTGACTCTATCTATCTATCTATCTATCTATCTATCTATCTATCTATCTATCTATCTGTCCCGTAGTCTGACGACCGTGGGGGTACCCTCAAAGACTCAACAGCACATTCCCTCCATTCCTCTCTCTGTTCTACCTTTCTCAGGGTTTTGTTGAGTTCTAGTCCTGTCCAATCACTGATGTTATCCTCCCAGCTCTTCCTTGGTCTGCCTCTTTTTTTTCCTTCTTGGACAGTGCCTTGTAACATTGTCTTTGCAAGTCCTTTGGATCTTGTAACATGCCCATACCATTTAAGTTTACGCTTTTTCACGATCGTTAGAAGGTTCTCATAGGGTCCAATGGTTTGCTGGATTCTGTTATGCACTCTTTCATTGCTTATGTGGTCTTTGTAGGAGATGCCAAGGAATCTCCGAAAGCATCTCATCTCCACCGCCTGTACTGTTCTTTCCAAATCTGCAGTTAGGGTTCATGATTCACAGGTATACAGAAATATGGATATGACAAGGGAGTGCATTAGTCTGATCTTGGAGATAAGTGAGATATTTTTACCTCTCCAGATGGTGTTTAGTTTTGACAGTGCTGTTATTGTCTGTGCAATCCTGCATACTACTGGCTTGGATCCCTGGTCTGATACAATGGCTCCCAGGTACTTGTAGCTTTGAAATGTTTCTGCCTTTTTTCATTACCCTGTATCAGGGTAATGC
>CM054162.1:43100437-43102937 GCA_028751875.1 Rapana venosa
TCCATGCTGAACACTAGTTTTTCACTTTCTTTTGGTACTGATATCTTACAGTCAATTGCTGTCAGCTTTTTCTCCTCTTAACTATGTTTGAAATCCTCCATACCCCCAAAGGGATTAAAGGCATTACATTATGTGTGTGTGTCTGTTGTGTGTGTGTGTGTGTGTGTTGTGTGTGTGTGTGTGGGGTGGGGGGGGTGGGGGTGTGAATGTGTGTGTGTGTCTGTTGTGTGTGTGTGTGGGGGGGGGGGGGGGGGGGGGGGGGGGGGGGGGGTTGTGTGTGAATGTGTGTGTGAGTGTGTGTGTGAGTGTGTGTGTGTGTATGTCTTTTTTTTTTGGTGTGTCTGTTGTGTATGTGTGTGTCTGTCTGTTTTGCGTGTGTGTGTGTGTGTGTGTGTGTGTGTGTGTGTGTGTGTGGTGTGTGTGTGTGTGTGTGTGTGTGTGTGTGTGTGTTTTCTTCTTTAATTGAATGTCCTTTCACGTTACGTGATATAAGACAACAAGTGTGTTTGTTTGTTGTGTGTGTGTGTGTGTGTGTGTGTGTGTGTGTGTGTGTGTGGTGTGTGTGTGTGTTTGTGTCTGTTTTGTGTGTGTGTGGTCTTCTTTAATTTAACGTCTTTCCACATTACGTGATATTAGACAAGTGTGTTTGGGTGTGTGTGCGCGCGCGTGTGTGTGTGTTTTATGTGTGTGTGTCTGTTTTTTGTGTGTGTGCGTGTGTCTGTGTGTGTGTGTGTGTGTGTGTGTATGTCTGTGTCTGTGTGGGGCCTGTGTGTGTATGTGTCTGAGTGTGTGTGTGTCTGTATGTGTATGTGTGTGTGATGTGTGTGTGTGTGAGAGAGAGGCATAAACTATGTGATGACAACAGTTATTACCCAAGTGCTGCTAACTTAGCATTAATGCTGTTAATGTGTGTGTATATGTGTGTGTGTGTGTGTGTGTGTGTGTGTGTGTGGTGTTGTATGTGTGTGTATGTTTGTGTGTGTTCCATGCTGAACACTAGTTTTTCCACTTTCTTTTGGTACTGATATCTTACAGTCAATTGCTGTCAGCTTTTTTCTCCTCTTAACTATGTTTGAAATCCTCCATACCCCCAAAGGGATTAAAGGCATTACATTATGTGTGTGTCTGTTGTGTGTGTGTGGGGGGGTGGGGGTTGGGGGTGTGAATGTGTGTGTGAGTGTGTGTGTGTCTGTTGTGTGTGTGTGTGTGGGGCGGGGGGGGGGTTGTGTGTGAATGTAGTAAACTCATCTCTTGTTTCAGGAAATGTTCCATCAGCTCTCAAAACTGCTATAGTCACACCTCTACTCTAAAAGCATGACCTTGACCCTAACATTCTGAAGAATTATAGACCTGTTTCCAATCTACCTTTTATTTCTAAAGTCCTTGAAAAAGTAGTTCTCAAACAGCTCAACAACCACCTTCTCTCCAACAATCTTCTTCCTGAGTTTCAGTCTGCCTATCGCGTCAACCACAGCACTGAAACCACCCTAGTACACACTTTAAACACGCTTCTACACGCTTCTGACTCAGGGAAAATCTCCCTTCTCACTCTACTCGACTTATCAGCAGCCTTCGATACTATAGACCACACAATTCTTCTCTCCCGTCTTCAAAAAACGTTCGGTGTTACTGGCATAGCCCTCACCTGGTTTAATTCATACCTTACTGACCGATTCCAGACAGTTGCAGTAAACAAGATTCAATCAATGCCTGCCAAACTGGAATGCGGAGTCCCACAGGGATCAGTTCTAGGCCCTGTTTTGTTCACTCTTTACACTGCCCCACTGTCACATATAATAAACCGTTATCAAATCAACCATCATTTTTACGCAGATGACTCTCAGATTCAAAGCAGTGTTACTCCTGAAAATCTGCCTTCTCTCCTGACAAATATGGCCCGCTGCTTTGAAGATATTCAAAACTGGATGACACAGAACAAATTACAGCTAAATGCAGATAAAACCGAAGCCATGCTCGTAGGGACCAAACACAAACTCTCTTCCATTACAACAGCTTCAATAGAACTTGGCAATACATCAGTCCCTCTATCCACTGCTGTGAAGTATCTAGGTGTTGTTATCGACAACACACTCTCTATGAAAAAATTCATCACTCAGACCTGTCAGTCGTGCTACTATCAATTACGGCGTATTAGTGCAATTCGAAAGTACCTGTCCACTGATGCAACAGCCAAACTTGTCACTTCTCTCATTCTTTCACGTCTGGACTATTGTAATTCTCTTTTGTCTGGTCTGCCAGCATCATCTATCCACTCCCTTCAACGTATACAAAACTCCGCAGCTCGACTAGTTCTCAGAAAGAAAAAATCTGAGCACATTACCCCTCTCTTGCGATCTCTCCACTGGCTGCCTGTGCCACAGAGAGTAAATTATAAGATCAGTACCCTCTGTTACAAATGTCTCCACAAAACTGCACCCTCCTACCTCTGTGAATGTCTTAACCTGTACACTCCTTCACGTTCCCTCCGCTCTACTGCAGA
>CM054162.1:43107937-43110437 GCA_028751875.1 Rapana venosa
GAAGAAGAAGAAGAAGAAAGAGAAGAAGAAGAAGAAGAAGAAAAAGAAGAAGAAGAAAATAGACGTCTTTCCCCCGGTAGGGATGCTGGGGACCAGTCAGTGTAATAACTTCTCCACCTTCGTGAAATTCTGTGCAAGGAATTTCCTCTTTTCTATCCCTCTCTTTGTTTCTGCCTTGTTCCTGTTCTTCCTGTCCTCTTCTTCTTCTTCTTGTCTATGTTCTGCCTTCTTGGTCCATTCTCCTGCCTTTTCTTTTCCCCAGACAGACTTCAGAGGCAACATTTTCTCTCCCATGCAGACTTCATTTTAAAAAAAATTAACCGGGCCAAAATTGGCTAGGGGGAGAGGATTGTGGAAGGGGGGGGGGGGGGGGGGGCGTGCCAGGGATTTAATTCCTTGCTTCTCTGTCTGTCCTCATTACTAGCTTCTCATACACTCAGTCCCTTGTCTCAGCTGATCTGGGGGGGGGGGGGGGGGGGGGGGGAGGGGGGGGGAGGGGTGGGAGGGATGGGGAGGAGGGAAGGGGGGGGGGGTAGGGGGGAGTGCTTAGCAGACTGATCAAGGACCAGACATTGATGGAGGAGGGGGGGGGGGGAGGGGGAAGAATAGACGGAGGTGTTGTGGACAGGCGGTGTCAAGGTAACTGGTGGTGAAAGTACCTACCCACTGTTGTTTGGACTCCCCGGATAATATAATTATGATGACACTGTAGACACGACAATCAGTTTAATTAACTAAGTCACTTAGTAACTTGAACGGACGAACGAACGAAGCAAGTAAATAATCAAGTAATTAACCAACCAACCAATCAACTAACCAACTAACCAACTAATCATCCAACTAATCAACCAACCAACTAAATACCTACCTACCTAACTAACTAACTAACTAATTAACTAGCTAACTAACTAAACATTTACAAAACCGCGTACACACAGGGACTAGATATTAAAAAATGCACATGAGTGCTTATTCCATTATTCTTAAAATAAAAGAATAAATAAGATAAAATATTAAACAAGTAAACAAGCAGTCCGCTAACTCACCCACTGACTGACTGACTGACCTTTTAACTATCTAACTGACCGACTAACTGAATAACTCACGAACTGACTAATGAGTACACACACATTAAGAGAAACAACTATGGTATTAGTGTCACACACACACACACACACACACACACACACACACACACACACACACACACACACACACACACTATTGTGACTGGCTTACATAATTATATTGGGCTTATTTAATTATACTATTAACCACTAGAGCTGATCTCCGTCCTTATCTAAAGACAAAGAGAAAGAAGGCAGGTGACTGGATAGGCCCAACTGAAACACTACCATCTGGGACAGGATAGCTCAGTGGTCAGAGCACTCGCTTTTCCCCAGCCAAGTTAAGCAGCGTGGTTACCACTTGGATGGGTGACCGTTTGCGCGCCTTGGCTTCAGTAGAGTTCACCAGTTCACCCAGCTGTAAATGGGTACCTGCCCTCTATAGGGTCAGGGAAGGTAAAGCAGTGAGGGAGAGGAGATGGGCGCCGCCTTCAATATGCTGGCCCCTAGAGAAGTTGAGGTCTCTGATGCCTCGCTCTACTACGACCACATAGGTTATGGGACACCTTGACCTTATACCTTTTGTTGGATTGGGGGTACAGCAGGTCAGGTCATGGCACACAGTTAGGTCATCAAGGGGGACGGGACAGCCTAGTGGTTAGAACATTGCACTTGCAATCTGATGACCCGGGTTCGATTCCCGTTCAAGGGGATATTTTCCCCTGGAGTTAGCATCAGTGCAGACTCCACTCTCCCCAAAAGTCCTTTGGATGAGACTATAAACCGAGGCCCCATTTGCGAACGCACGCAGAACACGTTAAATCCTGTTCGGCTTTTCATAAGAGTAGGCCATTGTGTGCCGGTGGGAACAGATGACAGATTTAACAAAACTGCACACACACGGGGACTTTATGTTAACCCCCCCCCCCCCCCCCCCCCCACATAAGTGCTTATTCCATTATCCTCGATATAAAAGAATAAAATTAAAATAAAATAAAAGATAAAAATGTCATCATCACATCGCTGACGGGATGATTGTGCTGACAAGGAGTGATGTCCCTTGGCTGGGTGACGTCACCAGTGATCAGATCATCCGGGTCTTGTGTGTGTGATTGATGACGTCATAGATGTGTCTGTGGTCACGTCACGCTTCGGGGATGACAGTTTGTGTGTGGATTAATTCTCCGTTTTGTTTGCTGGTTTGGGGATGAGTTAGTAGGCCTACCAGACTCTGTGTGTGTGTGTGTGTGTGTGTGTGTGTGTGTGTGTGCGTGCGTGCGTGTGTGTGTGTGTGTGGTGTGTGTGTGTGTGTGTGTGTGTGGTGTGGGTGGTGTGGTGACATACTCACATGCGCGTGCACATCTCTCTCTCTCCTCTCTCTCATCCTCCTCTTCTCTCACAGACACACTCTCTCTCATACACACACACACACA
>CM054162.1:43132937-43155437 GCA_028751875.1 Rapana venosa
CCACAAGAGCAGCGCCACCAATTTTTTTCTTTTCCCTGTTTGTATATGTATTTAGTAGTAGTAGAAGTAGTAGTAGTAGAAGTAGTAGTAGTAGTAGTAGTAGTAGTAGTAGTAGTGTAAGAGTAGTGGAAGTAGTAGTAGTTGCAGTAGTAAGTGGGAATAGGCGTAGTAGTAGTAGCAGTAGCAGCAGCAGCAGCAGCAGCAGCAGCAGCAGCAGCAGCAGCAGCAGCAGCAGTAGTAGTAGTAGTAGTTAGTAGTAGTAGTAAGAGTGAGGTGTGGTGTGTGTGTGACGTGATATGTGTGTGTGTGGGGGGGGGGGGGATGATGTGAGTGATGTATGTGTGATGTGATGTGTGTGTGTGTGATGTGGTGTGTGATGTGGTATGTGGTGTGTGATGTGGTATGTGGTGATAACTAGGTGGTGTTTGTGGTGTGTGGTGTGGTGTGTGATGTGATGTGATGTGGTATGTGGTGATAACTAGGTGGTGTTTGTGGTGTGATGTGATGTGGTATGTGGTGATAATTACGTGGTGTTTGTGGTGTGTGATGTGGTATGTGGTGATAATTACGTGGTGTTGTGGTGTGGTATGTGGTATGTGGTGATAACTAGGTGCTGTTTGTGGTGTGGTATGTGGTATGTGGTGATAACTAGGTGGTGTTTGTGATGTGGTGTGGTATGTGGTGATAACTGGGTGGTGTTTGTGGTGTGATGTGGTGTGGTATGTAGTGATAACTAGGTGGTGTTTGTGGTGTGGTATGTGGTGATAACTGGGTGGTGTTTGTGGTGTGATGTGGTGTGGTATGTGGTGATAACTGGGTGGTGTTTGTGGTGTTTCAGTTCAACCGTCACCTGAAGAGGGCTGAAGGGCTGAAACCTCCCAAAGTTCAGCTGACAGTCTGTGTGGATGGTGTGGGCATTCAGGACCCCAAGTCTAAGGTATCCACCCTTCTGTCTGTCTGTCTGTCTGTCTGTCTGCCTGTCTGTCTGTGTGTTTGTCTGTCTGTCTGTGTGTCTGTGTGTCTGTCTGCCTCTGTGTGTGTGTTTGTCTGTCTGTCTGTCTGTGTGTCTGTGTGTCTGTCTGTCTGTCTGTTTGTCTGTCTGTGTGTTTGTGTGTCTGTGTGTCTGTCTGTGTGTCTGTCTGTCTGTCTGTCTGTGTGTCTGTCTGTGTGTCTGTCTGCCTCTGTGTGTGTGCCTGTCTGTCTGTGTCTGTGTGTCTGTGTCTCTTTCTCTCTATCTCTGTCTGTCTCTGTCTCTCTCTCTTTGTCTGTCCGTGTGTCTGTCTCTCTCTCTGTCTGTCTGCCTGTCTGTGTGTCTGTCTGTTTGTCTCTTTGTCTGTCTCTCTGTTTGTGTGGATGGTACACGTGTTTAGAATATCACATCTAATGTTTGTGTGTGTGTTTGCGCGCTTGCTTGTGTACATGTATGTGCGTGCGTACGTGCGCGCGCGAGCGTGGGTGTATGCGTTTGAATACATGCACACAAAAACAGTTTACGTATGTCAACAGACACATACCCAAACATCACAACACAACATTATTTTCTTCCTGCCCATGTCATATCTCAACCCCCACACACTGACAACATCATCGCCTATTATGTATGCCATGGTTTCATATCCCCCCAATTATTACTACACCGTGTGTTTTGCTGTGGCGATGATGGCAGGCCATACTCCACGAATACCCGCTGCACCGGATATCGTACTGTGCAGACGACAAGTCCGACAAGCAGATGTTCACTTTCATCGCCAAGGCAGCCACCACCAACGACCACTACTGCTACGTCTTCAAATGCAGCGATAAATCCGTTAGCTTCAGTTGTCTTCCATTTTGTTTTCTCTTTTTTGTTGTGTGTGTGTGTGTGTGTGTGTGTGTGTGATGTGTGTGTGTGTGTGTGTGTGTGTGTGTGTGTGTGTCTGTGTGTGTGTGTGTGTCTGTGTGTGTGTGTCTGTGTTTGTGTGTGTGTGTGTGTGTGTGTGTGAATCAAGAATCAAAAAATTTATCGCCATTCAGTCAGAACAAGATTTATTTGACACCAAACATAAAACATTGTTAGTGTGTGTGTGTTTGTGTTGTTGTATTGTGTGTGTTGAGGAGAAGAAAGAGAGACTGGTTAGGAGAGATTTACGTTTGAAGAGAAAGACATGTCTGTTCTATTCTGTCTCTTTCTCTCCCTGACTGGGCGGGATTGGTGTAAAAAAAATCACCCACACACGTTATGTGTTTGGTGTCAAATAACTTTCGAATGAAGGATCTGATCTCTTTCCTTCTTCTCTGTCTCAGTCTTGTCTCTCTTCTCTCTCCTCTCTCTGTCTCTATCTGTGTGTGTCTGTACTGTTTACTATCTCTGGTCTGTCTATTCTCTGTCTCTTTCTCTCATAAATCCCCTCTCTCATTCTCTCTCTCTCTCTTCTCTCTGCTCTCTCTGTCTCTCTCTCTCTACCTCTGTGCTCTCTCTCTCTTGTATAAAGTTTTCAAGTTTCACAATTTCCTTCTCAGGTGGGGTCATGCCTTTATGACATGACTGACACTTAACTGACCAAATAACTGAATACTGCGTGTTTTCAGCAGAAGAAATCACCTGACGTGTGTCAGCCTTTGACCTGACATACACATTGACTGTCGAATAACTGATTGACTCGCGCATCTGATTGACTCCGAAATAACTGTATTGACTGCCAAGTAACTGTTGACTGAGGAAAAATAACTGATTGAATGACGATTAAGATTGAATACATGTCACTGTTGAATGACGAAGTACACTGATTGTGACGACTTAATTAATGTCTGTGTGTGTGTGTGTGTTTTCAGGCGAGGAGATCACTCCGGTAGGTCAGGCCTTTGACCTGGCATTACAAACTGAAACTAAGGGGACGAAAATGACTGTCGAACTAAACTGACGTAACTTAACTGACGAATAACTGACGAACTACTGCTGTGTGTGTGTGTTTTCATTAGCGAGGAATCACCCTCACGGTGGGTCAGGCATTTGACCTGGCATAACAAGCTAACTGACGAATAATGACAAACTAATGACGAACAGAACGAACTGACTGAGAACTAACTGACGAAATAACTAACTTTGCTGTTGTGTGTGTGTTTTCTCAGGCAGAGGAGATCACCCTGACGGTGGGTCAGGCATTTGACCTGGCCTACAAACTAACTGACGAACTAACTGACGAACTAACTGACGAACTAACTGACAAACTAACTGACGAACTGACTGACGAACTAACTGACGAACTAACTGACGAACTAACTGACGAACTAACTGACTGCCTGCTGTGTGTATATTTCATCAGGCAGAGGAGATCACCCTGACGGTGGGTCAGGCCTTTGACCTGGCCTACAAACTAACTGACGAACTAACTGACGAACTAACTGACTGCTTGCTGTATGTGTGTGTGTATTTCATCAGGCAGAGGAGATCACTCTCACGGTGGGTCAGGCCTTTGACCTGGCCTACAAACGGTTCCTGGAGGAAGGCAGCACAGCAGCCTCTGGCAGTGGAGGGAGTGAGATGGACTACAAGAAACAGTGTCTGCTGCTGCAGAGGAGGGTCGGTTGTCTCCCTTTGCTTCTTTGTTGGTTTGGTTGGTTGATTGGTTGTTGTTGTTGTGGTGTGTGGTGGTTGTGATGGTGATGGGTGGTGGTGGGGGTGGGGGTGGAGGGGGTGAGATGGATTACAAGAAACAGTGCCTGCTGCTGCAGAGGAGGGTCGGTTGTCTCCTTTGTTTTTCTGTGTTGGTTTGGTTGGTTGGTGGTGGTGGTGGTTGTGTTGTGGTGGTGGTGGTGGGTGGTGATGGTGGTGGTGGTGGTGGGTGGTGGTGGTAAGATGGATTACAAGAAACAGTGTCTGCTGCTGCAGAGGAGGGTCAGTTGTCTCCCTTTGTTTTGTTATTGTTGTTGCTCTTGTGGAGGTGTTGGTGGTGTTGGTGGTTTGGATTATAAGAAACAATGTTTACTGCTGCAGAGGAGAGTAGGTTTTCTCCCTTTGTTTCAATCAGTCAATCAATCAATCAATCAGTCAATCAATTCTTTTTATTGTCCTCTGTTTAAAAGAAATTTGTGTTATGCGGTGATTAAAACATAATTATCTGAAAAAGTAATAGAATACAGACATGTAATTATAGAGATGAATGCATGTGATAAAAGGTCATGTTCATTATTTTTGTTAAACACACTGAAACACACACACACACACACACACACACAACACACACACACACACACACACACACACACACACACACACACACACAACACACACACATATACAACACACACACACACACAAACACACACTCTCTCTCTCTCTCTCTCTCTCTCTTCTCTCTCTCTCTCTCTCTCTCTTTGTCACACACAACTCTATTCATGAAATTTGTTTTACAGTGTTTGTTTGTTTGTTGTTGCTTCTGGTGTGGTGGTTTTTGTTGTGTGGTGGTGGTTGGGGGGGGGGGGGGGGGTGGAGGGGGTGAGATGGATTTAAAGAAACATGTCTGTTGCTGCAGAGAAGGGCAGTTTTCTCCTTTTTTTTTGTTTGTTGGTTGGTTGGTTGGTTGGTTGGTTGTGGTTTGTTGTTGGGTGGTTTTTGTGGTATGAGTGTTTGTTGTGTGGTTTTGGTTGTGGTGTTGTGGTGGTAGAGATGGTGATGGTGGTTTGTGGTGGATATAATGTAGGATGAATTGGTGGTTGATGTGTGTTTGGTTAGTGTAATGTTGTGGTGGCGTGGTGGTGAGGGTGATGTAACACTTCTTAAATATTGTTGTGTTTTACATCTCAACTATCTTCTACCCATACTTTGTCTAATCTTCTAGTTCAATGACGTACCACGTATTACTGTTATTTTTCTGTCTGTCTGTCTACCTGCTGCTGCTGTCTGTCCGGTCTGTCTGTTTGTCTGTCTGTCTGTCTGTTCTCTCTCTCTCTCTTCTCTCTCTCTCTTCTCTCTATCTCTACTTCTTCTCTCTTCTTGGTCGTCCGTCGTCTGTCTGCCCGTATGTCTATCGATTTTTGCTTGTCTATTCATTCATTTATTTGTCTGATCTATCTATTCATCATCATTCTTCATTCATCATTCATTCATTCTTCATTCATTTATTCATTCATTCATTCTGTCAGTCAGTCAGTCACTCTCCATGACTACTGTGCTCGTGTGTGTGTGTGTGTGTGTGTGTGTGTGTGTGTGTGTGTGTGTGTGTGTGCTATGTCTGATGTGCGTGCCTGCGTGTGTGCGTGCCTGCGTGTGTGCGTGCGTGCCTGCGTGCTTGCGATCCTGTGTGCCTGTGTGCGTGCCTGCATGTGTGCGTGTGCGTATACGTGCGTGTGTGTACGTTGGCTGTGTACGGTGCAGGTGTACGCCCTAGAGTTTGAGAACGACGCCCTTAAGAAGCGAGTGTATGAGCTGGAGAGACTGAAAGACCGCGCTGACCTCGAGGAGTTCATGAAGAACAACAAGGTACGCCTGCACCCTAGCTTAGTGCATGTGTACCTAACCTGCATGTGCATGAGCGTGCACCCCGCCCTTTTTGTCTTCTTCGGTCCTTTGTTTGTTGTTGCTGTTGTTGTTGTTGTTGTGTGTTTGGGGGTGGTGGTGTGGTGGTGGTGGTGGTGTTGCTGTTGTTTTGGTTTGGCTTGGTTTGATTTGTTTTTGTCTTTTGGAATTTGGGTTGTTGTTGGTGTTGTGTTGTTGTTGTTAGCGGTGTTGGTGGGGTGTGGCGGGTTGATTTGTGTTTTTGTTTGAATTTGTTTGTTTGTTGGTTGTGTTTCTATTTGTGTTTGTATTTGTTTTTGTCTGTTTTGTTTGGTTTTGATTTGTTTTTGTCTTTTGGAATTGTTTTGTTGTTGTGGTGTTGTTGTTGCTAGATGTATTTGTTGTTGGTGGTTGTTGTTGTTGTTGCTGTTTTTGGTTTGGTTTGATTTTTTTTTTGTCTTTTTGGATTTGGTTGTTGTTGTTGGTGTTGTTGTAGGTGTTGTTGTTTTGTTTTTTTGCTTTTTGGTTTGTTTGATTTGTTTTTTGTCTTTTGGGATTTGTTGTTTTTGTTGGTTGGGTTTTTGTTGAGGGGGTTGGGGGTGGCTGGTGCTGTGGTGGGTGTTATTTGTTCGCATTGATTTTCATGTCTGGCTTTTTTTGGATTTTGTTGGTTTTCTTTTATTTTTTACAAGATTTTGTATACATATATATTTTTAACTTTTTTCAATTTTCATCATTTTATTTACTTTATACATTATACATCCATTTGACACACAAACAATACTTGCTTTTGAGAGTTGATAAGAAGAAAAGAAAAGAAGACAACCCAATAACAACAAGAAGATTTGGGTTCTTTTATCTAGTGATGCATGCTTATTCTTTTTTTTAATATTATTTGTTTGTGCATGGTTTGTTTCAACCACAAGAGATCAGACCATTTTAAATTTTACTTGTTAGCGATGTTTGATTTAGTTCCTTCAATCAATTATTGTACTTTGTGTGTGTGAGTGTGGTGTGTTATGTGTGTTGTGTGTTGATCGGTGTGTGTGTGTTTCTGTTGCATGCGGGCCCGTGCATGTGTGGTTCTGTGCCTGCCTGCCTGCCTGCCTGCCTGCCTGCCATGCCGACACTTGCTTCACTTACATCTGGATCGGGATTGATTTTCAACCAATCACATCATGCCTTTGACTGCCGTTTGGATGTCGTCGTCCAATCATCTTCACTTTTACATTCAATAATCTCCAAACAAAAACCTACTCATTATACAAACTGCCCCAAACATCAAAACAACAAAACTTGCTAATTTAACAATGTTCTTTTTCCTCCCGTGCATTTATCAAACTCATTGAAATCTGCATGTTCTTTTTTACACTGTCGTTAATTTTGTACCTTCTGTTTTGGACTCTGAACAAAACATTGGACGAATTTCAAATCCTGTTTTTGATACAACTGTTTTGGAACATTTGAATAAACATATTCAAACATTACAATGATACCCAACCAATCACAACGAACCTGACATCATTTCCACCAATGAAATCGCCCCGCACTTGAATGGAAAATACTCCGACCAATCAAATCGTGCTTCCTGTCCACGTCGACCAATCACCGTGAGCAGATCAAGAACCTGACGACAGTGATGTTTCACCTTCAGCGAGATGGCGATGACGATGACAATGATGAAACCTCCGATGATTTTGAGGTACTGACACGAGAATCTGCTGCTTTAGCAAAGTGGCACAAACGAGGATATAAGCCTATGAATGTCAAAGACAGATAAAACAATCAGTGTAAAAGAGGAGGCATGTAGGACTGGAAACAGACTGAGCAATCACTTTACACACACGACCACTGAATGTATTTATTTATTTATTTCATTTATCAATTTATTCATGCATGCATTCATTCATTCTTTTATTTCGAGGATAATGGAATAAGCACTCATGTGCTTTTTTTCTCCATCCAGACACCGTGTGTATGCAGCTTTGTCAGTTTTATCATCAGTTCCCACCGGCACACAATGGCCTACTTTCCAAAAAGCGAAACGGGTTTTAACGTGTGCGCAAGGTGTTCTGCGTGCGTTTGCACACGTGATCTCAGTTTATAGTCTTATCCGAAGGACTTTTGGAGAGAGTGGAGTCGGCACTGATGTTAATTCCAGAGGAAAAATCCCCTTGAACGAGATTCAAACCTGGGTCAGCAGATCACAAATGCATCACTCTAACCACCAGGCTATCCCGTTATAGATATGTGGGGACGGGATAGCTCAGTGGTCAGAGCACTCGCTTTCCCCCAGCTAAGGTTAAGCAGCATCGAGCGTGGTTACCACTTGGATGGGTGACCGTTTGCGCGCCTTGGCTCCAGTACAGTCCCCCAATTCACCCAGCTGTAAATGGGTACCTGCCCTCTTTAGGGTCAGGGAAGGTAAAGCAGCGAGGGAGAGGAGATGGGCGCCGCCCTCAATATGCTGGCCCTAGAGAAGTGAGGTCTCTGACGCCTCGCTCCCCAACGATCACACAGGTTATGGGACACCTTGACCTTTATAGATATATCGACTGTACCAAATATTGGACGGCAACAATGCTCACAGAAAGCAAACAACAACCAAATTGAACAGCAAAACAAACAAACAAACAAACAAACAAACAAACAAACAAACAGACAGACAACAACCAGAACACACAAACAGAACATAGGAAACCCAATGACCAGGTCACGTGTGTATGTATAGAATGAGCATGATGATGTGTGTGTGTGTATCAGTGTGTTAACTGTGGCATGTTTCAGGTTTTGGATATAGTGCGGTGTGCATGTCAGTGTGCATGGCTAATGCTGTCATGAATCAGTGGGCATGTACTGTAAATATCTGCATGAAACATGTAATGAGATGTGTGTGTGTGTGCATGGCATGTGCTGTCGTGCATTAGTGTGCATGAATTGTAAATATCTGCATGTAACATGAGCATGTAATGAGATGTGTGTGTGTGTGTGGGGGGGGGGGGGGGGGGGGGTTAAAAAGGTCGCATAGGCAAAATCTGACCATTGGTGAACATTGGGAGTCTTGCCGAGGAACGAAGAAAAAGATCCTGACAATGATCATGATCATGATGGGCATTGTTCCCCAAGAGCCCATACATCAGTCCTGACAGTGATCATGATTATGACATTTTCATGATCATCATGGCATTGTTCCCCAAGAGCCCATACATCAGCCCTGACAGTGATCATGATTATGACAATGATCATGATCATCATGGCATCGTTCCCCAAGAGCCCATACATCAGTCCTGACAGTGATCATGATTGTGACAATGATCATGATCATCATGGCATTGTTCCCCAAGAGCCCATACATCAGCCCTGACAGTGATCATGATTATGACAATGATCATGATCATCATGGCATTGTTCCCCAAGAGCCCTGACAGAGATCATAATTATGACAGTGATCGTGATAATTGTAATAATCATTGCATTGTGTCCAGCAGCGGGCATATCAGTCCTGACAATGATTGCAATTATGATAATAATCATGATAATTCTGACAATGATCATGATAATTCTGACAACTATCGTGATAATTCTGACAATGATCGTGATGATTATGATAATAATCATGATAATTCTGACAATGATCATGATAACTATGACGAGGATCGTGATAATTATGACAATGATCATGATAATTCTGACAATGATCATGATAACTATGACGAGGATCGTGATAATTATGACAATGATCATGATAATCGCTGCATTGTCCACAGGAGCCGATACTCAGTCCTGACAATGATCATGATCATGATGACCATAATCATGACAATGATGATGATGATGATGATGATGATGACCAGGATGATGGTAATGATGACCATGATCATGACAATGATGATGATGACCAGGATGATGATAATGATGACCATAATCACAACAATGATAATGATGACCATGGTGATGGTAATGATGACCATGATCATGACAATGCTGATGATAATGATGACCAGGATGATGGTAATGATGACCATGATCATGACAATGATGATGATGACAATGATCATGATCATGATGACCATAATCATGACAATGATAATGATGACCATGATGATGGTAATGATGACCATGATCATGACAATGATGATGACCATGATGATGGTAATGACGACCATGACCATGATCATGACAATGGCTGCATGGTCCTGACAGGAGCCGGCACACCAGGGGGAGCAGCACCAGTCGATGGTGGGCCGACGTCTGGAAAACCTCATCTTTGACAGCGAGGCTAACGGGGACACCAACGGCAAGGCCAGTCACTCCGCCCCCCAGTCCCCCGCCACCCCTCTCCGTGAGTGCATCGTCTCCCTTGTTGGGCAGTCTCGTGTGTGTGTGTGTGTGTGTGTGTGTGTGTGTGTGTGCGTGTGTGTGTGTGTGTGTGTGTGTGTGTATGTGTGTGTGTGTGTGTTGTGTGTGTGTGTTTGTTTGTGTGTGTTGTGTGTGGTGTGTGTGTGATGTGTGTGTGGGGTGTGTGTTTGTGTGTGTGTATGTGTGTTTGTGGGGTGCGTGCGTGCGTGGTGTGTGTGTGTGTGTGTGTGTGTGTGTGTGTTTGTGTGTGTGTATGTGTGGTGTGTGTGTGTTTGTGTGTGTGTATGTGTGTTTGTGTGTGTGTGCGTGCGTGTGTGTGTGTGTGTGTGTGTTGGGGGGGATTTGGCAGAAAATGAAGTATTGTACGTAGTGATGTAATTGTATCCAAAATGTTGTGCCCGCAAAGCATATAAACGTAGAATGCATGCAACTATGCGCGCACGAACGCACGCACGTACGAATGCACACACGCATGCACGCGTACACACACACACACTCTATCTGTCTGTCTGTCTATCTCTGTCTCTGTCCCTCTGTCGCTGTCTATCTCTGTCCCTCTGTCTCTCTGTCTTTGTCTGTCTGTCTGTCTGTCTGTCTGTCTGTTCTCTCTCTCTCTCTCTCTCTCTCTCTCTCTCTCTCTCTCTCTCATTCTCTCTCCTCTTTCTCTGTTACTCTCGACAAACTGAAACAAAGCGGATTTCAACCAACCAACCAATCAATCAACCAACCAATCAATCAATCAATCACTCCTGCTTTCTCTACCTACAGTGAGCCCCCCACCCCCCATCACTCGTCACCATCGACAGCTGGCCGGCAGTGTTAGCTCCCCTGTGCAGAGCTCTCCTGTCATGGGGACACATCCAGTCAGCCAGCAAGCCGGTGAGTTACCGCCCTTTAGTCTCTGAGCCAAGTCTTGTGTTGTTTGGTTTTTAAAAAAACAAATGAATTTTAAGAGAGAGAGAGAGAGAAGAGAGAGAGAGAGAGAGAGAGAGAGAGATGAAAGCTATTTTTTGTGTAATTTGCGATGGTGTGACTATTACTTTTTATATCTTGGACATGTCAGCCAAATCATTTTTATTTTAAGACGTGTGCACGAGTGTGAATTGTGTGTGTGTGTGTGTGTGTGTGTGTGATTCCTTTATTTCGAGGATAATAGAATAAGCACTTGTGTGCTTTTTTTTACATCCAGTCCCCATGTGTATGCAGTTTTGTAAATGTTGTCTTCCGTTTCCACCAGGCACACAAATGGCCTACTCTTACGAAAAGCGGAACAGGATTTAACGTGTGCGCAAGATGTTCTGCGTGCGTTCGAACACGGGGCCTCAGTTTATAGTCTCATCCGAAGGACTTTTGGGGAGAGTGGAGTCGGCACTGATGTTAACTCCAGGGGAAAATAATTATCCTCTTGAACGGGTGTCTCAGCGGTGGCTCGAACCCGGGCCGTCGTATTGCGAGCATAACGCTCTAACCACCAGGCTATCCCCCCTCCTCACCCCCACCCCCCCCGCCCAATGTATGTGGCTGTCAGACCCTGAAGAAAGACACCACAGGACAAAGGAGAGATCAAAACGAGCGGCAGGAAAATAGCAGGACAGAGCTGACAGAAAACAGGCCAAAAAATGAAGAAACGAAAATGTTTTATCAAAAAAAACCACCAAACCACCCTCTCATAAGGTGCCAGCTCCAGTAGTGCATCATATCAAAAATCTTCACCTTCATCTATCCCGTAGTCCCATGGACCGTGGGGGCACCACTGAAGATTTTGCAACCAGCTTCCTCCACTCCTCTGCTTTCTGTAGCAAGTCGTTCCACTCAAGGCCAGTAGTCCACTCTCTGATGTTGTCTTCCCATCGTTTTCTCTGTCTGCCTCTTCTTCGTCTCCCTCCTTGTACTGTTCCCTGTAGGACAACACACATTTCATCATGTTGTAAATTCAACATCTCCCCCCCCCCTCCCCTCCCCTCCGCCTTATTTGCTAAGTGTTAGTGCTTTGATTTGATTGCTATTCCATATAATTATTATAATCATGATTATGATAATGATTACTACTACTCTGTTATTGCTGCTACTACTACTACTACTACTACTACTACTACTACTACTACACTAACTACACTCACTACTACTACTAACCACTACACTCCTACCCCTCCTACTACTACTACTACTTCTTCTACTACACTACTACAAATACTACTAAAACTACTACTACCACTACTACCAAATACTACTACTAACTACAACTACTACTACTACTACTACTACTACAAATACCATACTACTACTACTACAACACTACTACCACTACTACTACTACTACTACTACTACAACTACTTACCACTACTACTCCTACTCCCCTACTACTACACTACTTCTTCTACTACTACTACTACTACTACTACTACTACTACTACTACTACTACTACTACTACTACTACACACTCCTACTACTACTACCACTCCTACTCCTCCTACTACTACTACTAACTTCTTTTCTACACTACTACTACTACTACTACTACTACTAAATACTACAACTACTACTACTACTACTCCTACTCCTCCTACTACTACTACTACTTCTTCTACTACTACTACTACAACTAAATACTACTAAATACTACTACTACTACTACTGCAACTACTACACTACTACTACTACTACTACTAAATACTACTACTACTACTACTACTCTCCTACTACTACTACTACTCCTACTCCTCCTACTACTACTACTACTTTTTCTACTACTACTAAATACTACACACTACTACTACTACTCACTACTACTAAATACTACTCCTACTCCCTCCTACTCTACACACTACTTCTTCTACTACTACTACTACTACTACTACTCTAAATACTACTACTACTACTGCTGCTACAACTACTAACTACTACTACTACTACTAACTACTACTACTACAAATTCTACTACTATTACTACAAATATAAACTACTACCACCAAACCCCCCCCCACTACTACTAAATACTACTACTACTATAACTACCAAACCCCCACCACCACTAAAACTACTAAATACACAACTACTTCTTCTACTACTACTACTACCACCAAACCCCCACCACCATCACCACCACCACTACCACCACCACCACTACAACTACTACTATACTACAACCACCACCACCCCACCACCACACACCACCCACCAAAACCACCACTACTACTCTTTCTACTACTACTACCACCACCACCACTAACTAACTACCACTACTACAACTACTACTACTACACTACTACTACTATCTACTACTACAAATACTACTACCACTACTACTACTACCACTACTACCCTACTCCTCCTACACACAACTACTTCTACTACTAAATACTAACACCTTCTCCTCCTCCACCTCCTTCCTTCAAATACTACTACCCACCACCACCAAACCAAACCCCCACCACCACTACTACTACTAAAATACTACAAATAAATACTAAACTACTACCCTACTACTACTGCTGCTACTACTAACCCACAACTAACTACTACTACTACTACAAACCCAAACCACCCATACACTACACACTACTACTACTCACTAACTACTACTACCCACCCACTAAAACCCGCTGCACTACTACTACTACTACTACACTACTACACCCCACTACCACTACTACTACTACTACTACAAATCCTAACTACTACTCTACTACACTACTACTACTACTTCTACTAATCTACTACTATACACTACTACTACTCTCTCACTACTACTACACTACTACTAACCCACTCCCACTACTACTACTACTACTAACTCCTAATACTACAAATACTACACTACTACTACCACTACACACCTCTCTCTCCCTCACACTACTAACAAACTACCCACACAACTACTACTACTTACTACTACTACAACTTTTACTACTACTACTACTCACTACTCTACACTACTAACTTTCCCACTACTACTACTACTACTACTCACTACTACACCACCCCCCAACCCACCAACTCCCTCCTCCTCCTCCCCCTTCTACACTACTACCACCACCACCACCCCACCACCACCACCACCACCTTCACCACTACTACTACTACTACTACTACTACATACTACTTCTACTACTACTACTACTACTACTTCTACTACTACTACTACATTCTACTACTACTACTACTACTACACCTTCTCCTCCTCCCCTCCTTCTACTACTACTACTACCACCACCATCACCACCACCACTACATACTACTACTACTACTAACTACTACTACTACTACTACTACTACTACTACTACTACTACCACCACCACCACCACCACCACCACCACCACCACCACTACTACTACTACTACTACTACTACTACTACTACTTCTACTCCCCTCCTACTTCTACTACTACCACCACCACCACCACCACTACCACCACCACACCACTACTACTACTACTACTACCACCACCACCACCACCATCACCACCACCACCACCACCACCACTATTACTACTACTACTACTACTACTACTACTACTACTACACCTCCTCCTCCTCCTCCTTCTACTACTACCACCACACCACCACCACCACCACCACCACCACCACTACTACTACTACTACTACTACTACTACTCACCTCTCCTCCTCTCCTCCTCCTCCTCTTACTCTCACCACCCCTCGCTGTGGCAGCCTCGGCAGACGTATACAGCAACCCCTTCTCTGCGCCAGGAGGGTTCGGGCCCCCGTCCTCCAGTGACCCCTTTGGCATGGGCGCCTTCAACCCCTCCTCCCCCTCCCCCTCCCAGCCCCCCTCCTCCCCCTCCCCCTCTGCCCCACCCCCGCCCCCACCCCCACCCCCCACAGCACCGCTAACGGCTCCGCGGCCTTCGCTGCCTCCTCCCACTGGAGCTTATGGACATTCAGGTGTGTGTGTGTGGGGGGGGGGGGGGTGTTGGGGGGGGTGGGGGAAGGGGGGGTGTTGGGGGGGGGAAGGGGGGGTGTTGGGGGGGGTGTTTGGGGGGGGGTGTTGTGGGGGGTAGGGGGGGGGTAGGGGGTGGGGGCGTATGAGAGTGTGGGTGTTTGGGTGTGGGTGGGTGCTGTGGGTGGGTATTGTGGGTGGGTGTTGTGGATGGGTGGTGTTGTGGATGGGTGGGTGTTGTGGGTGTGTGGGTGTTGCAGGTGTTGTGGATGGGTGTGTGTGTGTTGTGAGTGTGTTTTGTGAATGGGTGGGTGTTGTGAGTGGGTGTTGTGGATGGGTGTGTGTGTGTGTGTGTGTTGTGAGTGGGTTTTGTGGATAGGTGGGTGTTGTGGGTGGGTGTTGTGGATAGGTGGGTGTTTTGGGTGGGTGTTGTGGGTGGGTGTTGTGGATAGGTGGGTGTTGGGGTGGGTGTTGTGGATGGGTGGGTGTTGTGGATGGTGGGTGTTGCAGGTGTTGTGGATGGGTGTGTGTGTGTGTGTGTTGTTAGTGTGTTTTGTGATGGAGGGTGTTGTGAGTGGGTGTTGTGGGTGTGTGTGTGTGTGTTGTGGGGGGGTGTGGGGGGTGGGGGGGGGTGGGGGAGGGTGAGTGAGTTGTGTGTGCCTATGTGTGTTGTTCTGTATTGTGGTTGTGTTGTCTTTTTGTTGTGTTGTATGTATTGAGTAGTATTGTGTTGTGTTGTGCTGTAATGTAAGTGTGTTTTGTGGATGGGTGGGTGTTGTGAGTGGGTGTTGTGGGTGTTGTGGATGGGTGGGTGGGTGTTGTTGTCTTGTGTTGTGTTGTGCTGTATTGTGTTGTGTTGTGCCGTATTTTGGAGTGTAGTGTAGTTGTAGTATGAGTAGCCACACACACACGCACACACATATGACACAAGTAGATAGACATGAAAATTCATTCATTTACCGATTGATTCATTAACTCATTGATTCATTCATTCGTTCTATAATTCATTCATTCATTCTTCCTTCTTTTATTTTGCAGGCGGGCTTTACTCGAGGATTGTCCTTTGGCACTGATGATTTCAGCCTGGATGACCTTGACCCATTAAGTGTCCGGCTGTAAAGGTCAAGGTTGTCGTCAAGGTCACAGACATGCCGTTGCCAAGGAAACGAGTGGTGCTGAACTCTGACCTCCACAGTCACAAGCTGAGCTTGAAGCGGGGACAGAAGTCATTAGTCATTGTTTATTTTGTGCTGCACTGAACACATTTGGAACACGTAAAATGACTCGTTTATAGACATGTCTGCATTATTAGTAAGTCAAGTAAACAAAAAAAAAGTATTCGTGGTAAAATCAAAATATGACGTTAATGTTTTTCTGTCATTTATTGCTGAAATATCTTGTGTATGATGTCAAAAATACTCAAAGCCAAAATCAAAAGTGCTGTCATGTGTGTCAGGTATTTTCTGATGAATGTTTTGATAAGATGATTTGCAATAAAAGCTTAATGATGAGGCTCTTTGTCAGTGTGGCCGTCTGCCTGTCTGTCTGTCTGTCTGTTGGTCTGTCTGTCTGTTAGCATGTCTGTCTCTCTGTTTAGTCTCCTTGTTAGCATACCTATCTGTCTCTCTGTTCGTCTGTTTGTCTGTCACTCAGTGTCAGTCTGTCTGTCTGCCAGTCTGTCTGTCCCTTTCTTCCTCCCCTTATTGTTTTTCACTCGCTGTCTCTCAGTCAGTCTGTTTCTGTTTGTTTCTCTAGAGTGTCTGTCTGTCTGTCTTTATGCCTCTCTGTTTGTCTCTAGTGTCTGTCTGTCTGTCTGTCTGTCTGTCTGACTGTCTGTCTGTCTGACTGTCTGTCTCTAGATGTCATCCCTTCCGTGATCTCAATCTCACACCTACCTTCTCTTTTCGCACAGTGCCTGCCACAACTTACACTCTCCATCACGAAAATAGTAAACTCATTTCTTCTTTCATGAATTTTTCCATCACATCTCAAAACTGCTATAGTTACACCTTTACTCAAAAAGAACGATCTCGACCCTAACATTCTGAAGAATTACAGACCTGTTTCTAACCTACCTTTATCTCCGAAGTCCTTGAAAAAGTTGTTTTGAAATAACTCAACAAGCACCTCCTCTCCAAAAGTCTTCTTCGCTCATTTCAGTTTGTCTTTTGTACCAACCACAGCACTGAAACCACCCTAGTCCACACCTTAAACACGCGTCTACTCGCTTCCGACCCAGGAAAAATCTCCCTCCTCACTTACTTTGACTTAACTGCAGCCTTCGACACTAAAGACTCTCAATTCTCCTCTCCTGTCTTAAAAAAACAAACAACGTTCGGCGTTACTGGCACAGCCCTCACCTGGTTTAGTTCATACCTTACAGACCGATTCCAGACAGTTGCTGTAAACAAGATTCAATCGATACCTGCCAAACTGGAATGTGGAGTCCCACAGGGATCAGTTCTGGACCCTGTTCTCTTCACTTTTCCATATGTAATAAACCGTCATCAGATTAACCATAATTTTTTATGCCGTTGATTCTCAAAGCAGAGATACTCCTGAAGATCTGCCATCTATTTTTACAAATCATGTCCAACTGTCTAAAAGATAATCAAAACTGGACGATATATAACAAGCTACAGCTAAGTGCAGATAAAACTGAAGCCATGCTTGTACAGACCAAACATAAACTCTCTTCTATCACAACAGCTTCAGTAAAATTTGGCAATGCATCAGTTCCTCTGTCCGCCTCAGTGAAGTATCTAGGGGTGTTATGAACAAACACTTTCCATGCAAACATTCATCACCCAGACCTGTCAGTCGTTTTACTATCAATTATGGCGTATTAGTGCAATTCGAAAGTATGTGTCCACTGATGCGATATAATAATAATAATAATACATGAAATTTATATAGCGCCATATCTTGAAAAAAAACCCAAATCATAGCGCTTTCGTTCATCTCACTCATTCACATGCAGCCAGTTACAATCAATAGTTTTTACAAATTCAAATATATACATTCACACGCACACACATAAAGGTTATACACTTCGGCAGGGTGGTGGGGGTTTGTCTGTTGAGGGCAGGGACACAAATGAGATGGAACAAGAGAGGAAAATCTTAGGTTTGAAATAAGTGAGTCTTGAGGCCGGATTTAAAAGCTTCATAAGAAGGCTTTTGGCGGAGGGAGAGAGGGAGGTCATTCCAGATCAATGGACCAGAAACAGAGAAAGAGCGACGGCCAACGGTGGATTGGTTGAATCTAGGTGTTCTTAAGCACAAGGTATCTGCAGCAGAGCGGAGGGAACGAGAAGGAGTGTACAGATGAAGACATTCACAGAGGTAGGAAGGTGCAGTTTTGTGGAGGCATTTGTAACAGAGGGTACTGATCTTATAGTTTACTCTCTGTGGCACAGGCAGCCAGTGGAGAGATAGCAAGAGAGGAGTAATGTGCTCAGATTTTTTATTTCTGAGGACTAGTCGAGCTGCAGAGTTTTGTATACGTTGAAGGGAGTGGATAGATGAAGCTGGGAGACCGGCCAGAAGAGAATTGCAATAATCCAGTCGTGAGAGAATGATGGACGTGACTAGTTTGGCTGTTGCATCCGTGGACAGGTACTTTCGAACTGCACTAATACGCCGTAATTGATAGTAGCACGACTGGCAGGTCTGGGTAATGAACTTTTGCATGGAGAGTGTGTTGTCGATAATGACCCCTAGATATTTCACAGCAGTGGCTAGAGGGACAGACGTATTGCCGAATTCTATTGAAGCTGTTGTGATGGAAGAGAGTTTGTGTTTGGTCCCTACAAGCATGGCTTCGGTTGTATCTGCATTTAACTGTAGCTTGTTCTGTATCATCCAATTTTGGATATCTTGAAGGCAGTAGGACATATTAATCAAGAGAGAAGGCAGATTTTCAGGAGTATCGCTGCTAAGAATCTAAGAGTCATCTGCATAAAAGTGATGGTTGATCTGATGACGATTTATTATATGTGAAAGAGGAGCCGTGTAGAGAGTGAAAAGAACAGGGCCGAGAACTGATACCTGTGGGACTCCACATTCCAGTTTTGTAGGTGTTGATTGAATCTTATTTACTGTAACTGTGTGGAATCGGCCTGTAAGGTATGAACTAAACCAGGTGAGGGCTGTGCCTTTAATACCGAACGTTTTTTGGAGACGGGAGAGAAGAATTGAGTGGTCTATAGTGTCGAAGGCTGCAGATAGGTCGAGAAGAGTGAGAAGGGAGATTTTTCCTGAGTCAGAAGCGTGTAGAAGCGTGTTTAAGGTGTGGACAAGGGTGGTTTCGGTGCTGTGGTTGACGCGATAGGCAGACTGAAAAGTGGGAAGGAGACTATTTGAGTGAAGATGGATGTTCAGTTGTTTCAGAACAACTTTTTCAAGGTTTTTAGAGATGAACGGTAGGTTGGATACAGGTCTATAATTCTTCAAAGTGTTAGTATCGAGGTCGTGCTCTCATTCTTTTACGTCTGGACTACTGTAATTCTCTTTTGACTGGTCTGCCAGTATCATCCATCCACCCCCTTCAATGCATTCAATAATCTGCAGCTCCAATAGTCACTTGAACACATCACTCCTCTCTTGCCATCTCTTCACTGGCTGCCTGTTTCACAAATTGTTGGAGGGGTGGGAGAGGGTAGGTTAGAGGGGGAGGGAAGAGGAGTGGTTTGGTGGGAGGGAGAGAGAGAGAGAGAGAGAGAGAGAGAGAGAGAGAGAGAGAGAGAGAGAGAGAGAGAGAGAATGACAATGACAAATTCCTTTATTTCAAGGAAAATGAATAAGCACCCACGTGCTTTTTTTTACATCCAGTCCCCGCCCTTAGGGATACATTATATGATAATAAAATAAAATAAACCCAATACCAATACACCCACACAGTAAAAGGAAAAAAATACCCACACACAAAACTAACCACAAAAAAACACCGAAGAGAGAGAGGGAGAGAGAGAGACAGAGTCTGTGAGAGAGAGAGGGAGAAAGCAACAACAAGTAATAATAAGAAAGCAAAACAAAACACAACAATAGCCAAAACAAACAGCAAAGACAACAAGAGCAAAATAAAGCAACAACAACAACAAGGGGAGAGAGGACAAGCAAATATCCCCCCCCAAAAAAAAAACCCACACAAAACAACAACAACGCCCACCACCAACAACAAAAAAACACACACAAACAAACCCAAACAAAACAAAAACAACAACAACAAACCAACCCTCCATAATATAAAGGAGAACAAACCATGTAAATAGTATCATTTTGGCTAACGGAAAGATAACGTCAACACATTCATTGTACTTTTTTTTTAACAGGGAAAGCAACAGCAGTAGTCTATCTATCTATCTGTCCCGTAGTCTGACGACCGTGGGGGCACCCTCAAAGACTCAGCAACCAGTTCCCTCCATTCTTCTCTCTGTTCTGCCTTTCTCAGGGTTTTGTTGAGTTCTAGGCCTGTCCATTCACTGATGTTATCCTCCCAGCTCTTCCTTGGTCTGCCTCTTCTTCTTCCTCCTTGGACAGTGCCTTGCAAAACTGTCTTTGTAATTCCTTGGGATCTTGTGACATGCCCATACCATTTAAGTTTACGCTTTTTCACGATCGTTAGAAGGTTCTCATAGGGTCCAATGGTTTGCTGGATTCTGTTATGCACGCTTTCGTTGCTTATGTGGTCTTTGTAGGAGATGCCAAGGAGTCTCCGAAAGCATCTCATCTCCACTGCCTGTACTCTCCTCTCCAAATCTGCAGTCAGGGTCCATGATTCACAGGCATACAGAAATATGGATATGACAAGGGAGCGCATTAGTCTGATCTTGGAGATAAGTGAGATATTCTTATCTCTCCAGATGGTGTTTAGTTTTGACAAAGCTGTTATTGTCTGTGCAGTCCTGCATACTACTTCTGGCTTGGATCCCTGGTCGGATACAATGGCTCCCAGGTACTTGAAGCTTTGAACTGTTTCCAGCTTCTGGTCATTAACCCTGATATCAGTGCTAATGCCGTTGGTGTTATTAGTCATCAGTTTGGTCTTCTCTGCACTGATTTCCATGCCGTATGTTTTGGAGGCCTTATCCAAGTGTTCTGTTAGGCTGGCAAGCTCTTTTTCTGATCCTGCTATTCCATCAATGTCATCTGCGAAGCAGAGGTTTGTGATCGTTCTGCCACCAATGCTGACTGATCCTTCATGATGTTCCAGTGCATCAGCCATGATTCTCTCAAGGAAGATGTTGAAAAGGGTGGGTGAGAGTAGACAGCCCTGCCTTACTCCAACTGTTGTTCGAAACCATTCTCCAATGTTGTTGTTGTAGTACACTGCACTGGTGGCCTCCCTGTACAGCTGTTTGATGACTCTGATCAGGTTTGCATTGATGCTGTACAAGTTCATGGTTGCCCACAAAGCTGCATGCCACACCCTGTCAAATGCCTTCTTAAAATCGATAAATACGTGGTATAGGTCTTGTTGATGTTGAAGGTACCGCTCACATAGTATTCTGAGGTTGAATATCTGTTCTGTTGTGCTGCGCCCTGCTCGGAAACCTGCTTGTTCCTCAGCAATGATGGTCTCTGCTTGTGGCTTCAGTCTATTCAATATTATCTGCAGCATGACCTTGCTTGGGTGACATATGAGGCTGATTGTGCGGTAATTATGGCATTGTTGTAGATTTCCTTTCTTGGGGAGGGTGATGATGAGCGACTGCGTCCATGGTGTTGGCCATTTTCCTGTCTGCCAGATCTTGTTGCAGATTCTTAGTAGGGCGCTGATCATGGCTTCCCCTCCAGCTTGGACCAACTCAGCTGGAATGTTGTCAGCCCCTGCTGATTTCCCCTTTTTCAGCGATCTGACTGCTGTTTCCACTTCTTCTCGGAGGATAGGGTGACTGTCTGTGTCTTTGCTTTCGGGTACATTAAGGACTTCTGGATCTCCTGCGGTTCTATAGTTATACAGGTCGGAGCAGTATTCTGAACAGATGGCAGCAGTAGTACACTACACAAAAACCCAAATATTATAATAAGCAGACTTAGGAGATCATGCAAAAGCAATTTACTCCCCATGCACAGAGAGAGAGCAGACTCAAACGTTTATTCATAAAGGCCACAGCCCCTTAGAAGGGGGATAAACATAACAACAATATGATCATGACATAAAACGCAACAGTACAATATTTGCTATATATATGCAGAGAGAGAGAGAGAGAGAGAGAGAGAGAGAGAGAGAGAGAGAGAGAGAGAGAGACGCTTTGACGCTTTGACCAGTTTATTGTCATGGCCCAATGTGGCCTATTGACAAGGGGGGTTATACACGACTTTCTTTTATAAATACAAATAAATACAAGAAAAATTATATGATGCATTTAACGTAATGACCCCCCACCCCCCAAAAAAACAAGAGCTCTCTATGAACGGATACGACTTTAAGCTCTGACGTAAACTCAGTTTCAAACTGAACACAAACTAATGTCAAGGATAAACAACAGGAACCAATAAACAATAACTAAAATAATAACAAGTACATTCTAGAATGCTAGATTAGACCATCCAATGAAATTGTATGTGAAATTTTTAATAAATATTCTTGCTGGAGAGAGAGAGAGAGAGAGAGAGAGAGAGGGGGGGGGTGTAGGTTAGAGGGGAAGGAGGGGGTAGGTTGTGGAGGAGGTGGGCTACTGGTAAAGGAGAGGGAAGAGGGCGTAGGGTCGGGAGGGGGTAGGTTCTCTCCCCTGTGGGTGCTTGACCTATCAACGGCAAAGG
>CM054162.1:43160437-43207937 GCA_028751875.1 Rapana venosa
CACTCTCTCTCTCTCTCTCTCTCTCTCTCTCTCTCTCTCTCTCTCTCTCTCTCTCTCGCTCGCTTATGAAGGTTATTTACTTTGTTGGGATGATGGGGATTTCTGCTGCTTAAGTCAGGGACAGATATAAGATGAAAACAGGGAGGGGGAGGAAATCTTATGTTGGATATGTCTTGAGGCTGGATTAAAAAAAAAAAAAGAAAGCATATTGAAGAGCAAAATGGGAAGGGGGTGGGGAGGGGGAGCAGAGGAGGACTTTGTAGTACAGGTTATAAAAACGTGGTTTAGATCATTATCAAGGTAGAGCAAGATTTCCCTACACTCTCACGCCTGTGACTCGATTAAAAAAAAAATTGTGCAATTCAAGAATAAAGGACTAAGCGCTCATGTACTCACCCCCCCCCCCCTTCCCCAACATCCAGTTCCCATGTGCATGCAGTTATGTACATTTTATTTTCCCAGTGGCACACATGGCTCTCTGCATGTTCTGCCCACCCCTCACACCCCCCCCCCCCCCACCTCCACCTCTTTTTCCTGTGTATTGTAGACGAATGTTATGCTCTCTAATAATTATGTATGCTACACCTTTTCAGAATTTACTGGATTTTTTTTTTTGGGGGGGGGGGGGGGTATTTGTTTTTAACAAAATTTGAAAAGTGTGTGTTTGGATTCTATGGGGCGTTTCATCTAAATAGTTTTATTTTGTTCTTGGGTTTTTTCTTTCGGGAGAGGGTTGCTTTTGTTTTTGGCTTGCTTTTTAAAAAAATTCATAGTATTGTGTTAAAGAAAGGGTATACATGTGCAAATATCATTTTTGGGGTTTTGTTTGATAAATATGCAATCACACACACAGTGACACACACACTCCCACTCTCACACACATAGACACAGACAAGACACACACACACACACACACACACACACACACACACACATATACACACACTTCATCAAACATTTTTGTCTTGATTTTCAGATGACTTTGCAGCAGTCTTCAACCTTCTCACTACCACACAGGCCAATCGGCACACAGGCCAGTCACCACACAGGCCAGTCACCACACAGGCCAGATGTCAGCACACAGGCCAGATGTCAGCACACAGGCCAGTCACCACACAGGCCAGTCACCACACAGGCCAGTCACCACACAGGCCAGTCACCACACCGGCCAGTCACCACACAGGCCAGTCACCACACAGGCCAGTCACCACACAGGCCAGTCAGCACACCAGCCAGTCACCACACAGGCCAGGTCTTGCCTCGTCAGGCCTTGTTGCTATCGGAGGGCAGGGAATGGCGGACACAAGGACACCAGCAACACCGTAGTCAGGGCTGTGTTGTTTTCTGGGGATCTGGGTCATGGAAAATAGATAGCTGGTCTCAAGTCTTCAGAGAGTTATCCTAGATCTGAATCCTTCAGCTTTCCATGAACAGGCTTGCGCCATCCAGTTCTCAAAGGACCGAGTCTGATCATAGGGACTTGTTTTCGTGTGAATGGGTCTTCCTCCTCCCCCCCCCCCCCCCCCCCCTCGACCTCTCTCTCACTCTCTCTCTCTCTCTCTCTCCACACACACACACACACACACACACACGCACGCGCACACACGCACGCACGCACGCACACATACACACACGCACATACACACATCTCACATTTTGCGAGCCTATAGTTCACAAAGGATGGAATCTGAACATGGGACTTAATGTTCATGTGAATCTCTCTCTCTCTCTCGCTTTCTCTCTCTCTCTCCATCCCTCCCTCCCTCTCTCTCTCTCTCTCTCTCTCTCTCTCTCTCTCTCTCTCTGTCTGTCTGTCTGTCTGTCTGTCTGTCTGTCTCTGTGTCTCTGTGTCTCTATTTTCATGTGAATGGGTCTTTCTTTCTGTGTGTGTCACTCTGTGTATGTCTGTCTCTCTCTCTCTCTCACACACAATCACATTTTGCAGGCTTCTGGTTCCCTAAAGACTGAATCTGAACAAAGCAAAGGGTCTTAGTTTTGTGTGAATGGTCGATGGGATTTGGCACTTCTGTCAAAAAACACTTCGACTGGAGAAATGAGCAGTTGCAAGAGTCCAGTGTAGCGGCTGCTTTCAACAGGTTCATACGTACAGGTGTCGTGTGCACAGTTCGGTTTGCTGTTTTCAGGGTTCTGGTGTGGGTTTTCAGGGTGTTGGTGTTCAGGGTTCTGGTGTTGGTGTTCAGGGTTCTGGTGTTGGTTTTTCAGGGTTCTGTCGCTGGTGTTGTCAGGGTTTTTTCAGGGTTCTGGTGTTTGGTTTTCAGGGTTCTCGCTGGTGTTGGTTTTCAGGGTTCTGCGTGGTTTCAGGTTGGTGTGGTTTTCAGGGTTCTGGGGTTTGGTTTTCAGGGTTCTGTTGCTGGTTTTCAGGGTTCTGTTGGTTTTAGTCTTCGCTTGGACTTCCCAGTTCGTTAGCCTGCAAATGATCATTGGGCACCAACTTCCGATTGCTGATCAGTATTCCTTGCTAAAAATTAGAGTGAAATAAAATAAAGATGAATAAAATAAAGGTGAATAAAATAAAATTGAGATAAAATTAAAACCTAAACATAAAATCTAGCAAAATAAAATTAGAGAAAAATTGAGAAATAAAACAAAAAATTTAGGAATAGATTAGAATAAAGTGGCATAAAATAGAATAAAATGGAATAAAAATAAACCAGCCATAAAATTAGCCACAAAACGAATAAAATAGAATAGGGAAGCAAGAAATCTGACAGTCTGGGTGACAGTGATCCAGTTGTCCAAAGATAGCACCATCTACAACAGCAGCTATGAAACAGTCCTTCATGAGGTATTGCAGCGCCGTCGTCCTGTTCCTTTTCTGATACGAGGCTTCCTTATGTGGGGAATCACCAAAACCGCTTTGAGACAGGGGGGAGAGATATTGCCATTCGGTCGTCCCTTTTCATTTCTGATAAGGTTTTCATTGTGTCGGGTATTAACACCACCTACAGTGGCTAGAGACAGTGGTCAAGAGGTATCGCGACATGGTCATCCCTATTGGTTTGTACAGTTAGGATTCCATTTGATCAGAACGCCACCACCGTATGAGACTGGTCTCAGAAGTATTGCCATTGGTCGTCCCTTTCCATTTCTGATAGGTTCCTTGTTTTGGGAATGACACCATCACGTGCTTTGAGACAAGTGGCAGAGGTATTACATTCGGGCGTCCCTTTTCATTACTGATAGTTTCCTTGTGTTGGGAACTACACCACTACAACAGCTTTGAGACAGCGGTCTGGGTACTAAGTGACTGGGTCATCTGCGATTTCTAGCTCGCTCCCTTTGTTAAACATGGGTTCCTGACCTGTGTGAGTCCACTAGTTTGGACACGGTGGAGTCGTCTATGTGGCCTGGAGTGAAATAAAGACCAATGCTTGTTCCATTCTCCTCGAATGTAAGACAGGAAATGACCAAGTTCATGGATCATTGAGAGTCTCTCCAGGGGGCTGTATCTGCTCCATGCCTGTCATGCTCAAGATGCACTGCCCATGCTGTATGTCCATGCGATCTCTCAGAGGAAGGCGTAATTCCCATGCTTCTTGCTCCATGCTGTCATCTGCTCCATGCTGTCATCTCTCCAGGAGTGGGGGCTGTCATCTGCTCCATGCTGTCATCTGCTCCATGCTGTCATCTGCTCCATGCTGTCATCGGCTCCAGGAGTGGAGGGGCTGTCATCTGCTCCATGCTGTCATCTGCTCCAGGAGTGGAGGGGCTGTCATCTGCTCCATGCTGTCATCTGCTCCAGGAGTGGAGGGGCTGTCATCTGATCCATGCTGTCATCTGATCCATGCTGTCATCTGATCCATGCTGTCATCTGATCCATGCCGTCATCTGCTCCATGAGCGGGGCTGTCGTCTGCTTCATCAAGTTTCTTGTGGGTGAGTATACAGCTGTACAGCTACACCTGAGTGACTTTATTATACAGTATTCAGGTGTCGTCAGCTTTGAGTTTTGAACTTAGCACTCGGTATGTTTAGGAGAAAATAGGTTCACATTATCTTAAAACGAGTCAGTTTTTCACTGACAAAGAGCTTGAGGCGTTTGGTTGCCACAAACATGGCAACTTCTATATCTGGAATGGAGGGTATCACGTGTTGACAGAAATGTCTCCTTTGCAAATTTTTTTTTAAATTACTGATAAAGTGAACTTGATTAGAATAACTGGATGGTTCATTGTAATGTTTGAATATTTAGCTGCAGGAAATAACCTGAAAGGAAGTTTGGAATTGCTGAACCAAGCTTGAACTGGAGTGTCGAACACAAGTGCCCATTTTAATTTATCATTGAAAGAAAGATGTTTTATTCATCTTACTATTCTTTCTATGTTCACTATTCTTTACTAATTCACTCTACTTTTAGTATTTATTTATCTTCTGCGGAAGGTGAGTGATTACATTTTATTTAGCGTAATTTTGTTGTTCGTTCTTTTATATTCTTAGGTACGTTGTTTATGTTCCACGATTTTGATTTGCTGGTGTTCATCTTTTAAAGAGTACCATACGAATGGGAAAGAGCATCCTGGATCCAACACGCAGGCACTTCAAGGAAAAGCATCACACAAGACAGTGTCAGTACCTTGTTTGCCAACTTTATGCCGTACTGGTTTGGATGTCACTAGGTCACGTTCACACTTGTTAAGTATGTTTTGGAGAAGCTTTGTAGCTTTGTTCTATACTGTAGATGTGATGATGGTTTTGTCACTTTCGTATCTAGTGAGTGTTTCCTTAGTATATCCCAGTGAGTGTGTCCACTTGACTGTTTGTGTGTAGGAAATGTGTAAATGTTTGTCTCAGTGAACGAGGTGGGATTGATCGCACCTTCTGATTCAGGTTGATGTTTGGCCAGTCTGTCCCAGTGTGCCCTTCGTCTTCTCAGTGGTTTATATGGTCTGACTGAGGAGTGGATTTGGTCTGGACGGGAATAACCCCTTTAAAGGGTCTTTGGGGCTTAACCAGAGCTTGTGGCGTAAAATCGCAAGTTGCCCTCTATTTGTTTTTCATTGGAAAGGAAGAGATGTTTAGTACTTCATTCTTGACTATTCTTTACTGTACTTCACTATTCTTTACTAATTACTTCTACTTTAGTATTTACTTACTGTCCTCTCTCCTGGTAAAGTCTGTGATTAATTTTATTTCAATGTAAAGTTGCTAATTTTATTTAAATGTAACTTTGTGTTCGTGGTCTGTATCATTGTTTCTTGTTGGTTTTATTTTCCACCTGATGTTAACTTTCAGGTGTTAATGTTTTTATCAGGTGCTATAGGAGATGAGAGAGCGCCACTGGAGTCCACCACCACTAGGCACTTCTCAGGACAGGCAGCAAAAAAGACATTGTCAGGTACCTTTAGTTTTGCCATCTTTTATTCCGTCTGGTCTGGTGTCTGTCTGAATCTGTGTATGGTGTTTGTCGCCATGTCTGTCTTTATCTGTGTGTGTGATGTTTGTGGCCATTTCTGTCCTCAGTTGTGCCCTTATTTTTCTCTGTGGTTTGTGTGTCCCTGCTTGTGTTTGCATTTCTGTCGTTTTGTCGTTTTATACCTGTCTGTCTGTCTTTCTTGGGGCTTGTTGTGGTTCGTTGTTTTTAGTTCTGTCTTTCAGCTTCTTGCCCTGTTCTGCCTGTCTCCGGCATGAACAAGTATGGAAAACTCGGACAGTATGAGATCAGAACTATAGGGGACACTGGATTAGCAAGATCTTTTAAAGGCCGTGTTTACCTCCACCATCTAGACAGCCGCATTCCTGACTCAGGTAAGGTATCTGAAAGTAAAACAACCTGTGTGTGTGCTGTGTTCTTTTCTGTAATCCATTCCTGCCAACGTATAATGGCCTACTCTTCGAAAGGTGGAATGGATTTAACATGTGCGCAAGATTTTTGTTGCGTTCACACACGGGGCCTTAGTTTATAGTCTCATCCAAAGGACTTTGACTTTTTTTCTGTCAAACTGGGAAAAGGGCGGGATTGGGAATCTAACCCAGAACCTCCAGTTTACTTGTTGGTAGGTGATGGTGATGTGTTTGATACGGAAATGATGGTAGAGTATAAGAACTGAGATACTGAAGGGCTGCACTCTGCATTTGCTATCATGTTCTGGTGTCAGTCAGGCCTTAGAATTACAAACACCTGCAGTGTTGGTGTAATTCAAACATTTGTCAGTACTGCATCTGTAAAGTGGTTGGTGCTCACCTTTGTGGTCCCTGTCTTTCCATTAAGCCTGTAGACTTTAATCTAGATAGTAGAAAGGGAATTAAAAGAAATACACAAGAAACGTGCCAATTATGAGATTCAAACTCATGAATTACCAACTAGCAAATGTTATCAGCTGCTACATCATGGGTGGTCACTTTTTATAAATGTAATGTACCACTAATGTTAGATTTTTATCCTATTTCATAGTTTGCCATTTTTGTTTCTATTCAACCAGGTACCATGTCAGACAGAACAGTTGCAGTGAAATCCCAAAACGGAAACGGGACTGCAAAACCAGGCCATCAACTGGCCATCCACTGGCCATCCAGTGTTGTCTGCACACTACAACTGCAGCAGAGGCTGGCTGCCATACTACATATGTTGGACTTGTGAGCTGCTCCAGACATTGTTCCCGGCATGACTGACGTGAAAGATGCAGCCATCGTCTCCCTAGGCCTCGTAATTATCTGAACAGTTTAGGACACTTTGGGATTAGATTTTTGATGCACTGTATCAAGTCACAAGGTACAGATTTATTTTTGCTGGGTCCTCTCTCTTTGAGGACTCTGCTGGAATGATACTGGGTTTTGGGTGGGTTTTTTTTGCTGAGTGAGCTATATTGACTTGACAACTTGTCTGAAATTATTACCTGATGAAATAAAATCGAATTTGACTAGTTTTGTGTATTCCAAATTCCAGAAATTACATTTTGAAAATCTTTCTTCTCCAAGAAATATCTACTTGTTTATAAATTACAAAGGCCTACAATACTAGATGCTAGGAAGAAAATGACGTGCTCATGTTGGCATTCTACTACAGTGCCATCATCTACATTTTAATGGCCCTGTTTTTGAATACTTCTAGACAAGAAGGGAACTGATGGTGCAAAATAAGGAGTGTTTACATAGCTGCCAACCATTCCTTTTTTCCTGGTATTTTTTTCCTGATTTTTAGCTGCAATTCCAGTTTAAAGAAAACGTTCCCACTTAAATTTTTAAAGGGGTTAGACTGTGCAGGTCATGTTAGCAAGGACAGTATTTCATACAGTAACGAGGTTTCACACCTACAGTTGACTTGTGCAGGTGATAGTAGACATATCCCCCTTCACCCCTCCACCCAGTTTTGAGTGGAAAAACCCAAGGTGTTATTCTGACCCAAAAGAAATCGGCAACAGCACTGAAAAATATTTTGTGCTGAAGAGTTCTTCAGTCAGTGACTTGGCAGCAGAAGTTTTCTAAAAGTCAGAAAAAAACAATTTTCTATGTTCCTTTATGTTTATGGGACAGAGCAGGTTGTGAATATTTTGTATGATTTTGTTTTTTGAAATTAATCTGATCAAATGATTGAGAAAATATTCTGTTCCCGATGTAACTTCGATTGAGGTTTTTGAAGAAAAACTTTTTTTCAGTGAGAGTGTTCTTTACTTTTTTTCATTTTTTTTTCATGATTCAATGTTGACTTAAGATACTCGGGTCTGACATAATTTTCATTAAGGATCGGAGAGAAATCTGTGTTTTCAACATAACGGCTTTATTACATTTTAAGGACAAAGTGTCAACATTTGTAAGGACACTGTCAACATTTGTAAAGACAGTGTCAACATTTGTAATGCTCATCCAATGATAAGAATGATTGAATCTGATTTCATGATGGTTCCTGAGAATATTTGTTGTAATATTTGTTGTAATATTTGTTGTAATAGGCATTATTGGGCTGGTAATTTTTTCCCCCCAGTGAATCAGATCAAGCGAAAGAAATGTAATTTTTATGATAATCTGCCCTGTGACACTGACATAATTTGCAATGAAAAACGATGGTGGTCAGGTCACAAGATGAGGTACAGCAGGACTGTTGTTCCTGGTCCTTGGTCAGGGCAGGTCTAGGTCTGGCCACCACTGACAATGTGTATCATTCAAAGATATATCTGAGATCAGTTCAAATCTCAATAGTTTGTTTTTTTCTTTTAGCAGAATTGCTAACACGTTTCACATTACTGTGAAGAAATCTGCGTGATGATTTGCCAGTGGTATAACATTCCTAATTGGTTTGTGGCATCCAGTCCATCAATGAAAGTTTTGGAATTGACACCCCCCCCCCCCCCCCCCCCCCCCCAATTTCCCCCACCTCGTTCAACTAGAACTGAGGATCCTCCATAGTGTGATGTTTGCCTAGTGACCGTTTTTTTCGTGCCCGCCATTGTGGCATTCCGACTTTGGGAATGGCATCTAAAATTTATAATCCAAGTTCATGTTTCACAAAGAATCGGTGTTGGTGAATTAGTAGGGTGTGTGTGTGTGTGTGTGTGTGTGTGTGTGTGTGTGTCTGTGTCTGTGTCTGTGTGTGTGTGTCGTGTGTGTGTGTGTGTCTGTGTGTGTGTGTGTGTGAGAGGGGTAGTACTGGGAGGAGACTTAGGTCGGAAAGAGGCAAGGAAGGGAGGGGGGTGGGTGGGGTTTGGGAAGGGTACAGATGCACATTCAGAGCAGGATAGATAGAAAGGGGCTGGTTGATAGGTTGTTTTTTTTTACATGGTTTATTTCGGGGTTATTTTTTTAATGATAGCAAGTTATTCTAGGCTGTTTTCGTGTTTCTTAATGACGGCAACTTTTCTTATGTGGTTTATTTAGGGGGTTTGTTTGCTTGTTTATAGATGAAAGCAACTTTTTCTTACATGGTTTATTTCAGGGTTGTTGTTTTTTTAAAGATGAAAGTAACTTTTTTGAAAATGTCTTAGACCCGAAATCAAATTTTGTACAAAACTGAAAATTTGTGGACACTGAAGTCCAATGCATTGCCTTGGCTGTTGATAGGATTCGCGATTCAGATTTGAACTCTGTACTATTGCCAGCTACGTGTGGCCTTTGTGGTCGGTGGGCCGGTAAACATTGAACTAAATTGAATGAAACACCATTGTGCCTATAGCTACACACCCTTTGTCTATGTGCTATTGTGTCCACATGCTTTCTAACATTCAGACCGACCAGCTGACAGACAACCCTTGCCTGTTATTAACTGTTAACACTAACCCTAACACTAACCTTGACCCTAACCCTGGCCCCTCATGTGGACACAAAAGGCAGGTGGACAACAGGTGTAAGCTGACACTATGGCTGACCTTTTTTTTCTGTTGTGTTGAATTAAATTAAATTGTTAGAGTAAATGATTAAGCACAGGGCTTCTTTACACCGTGCTGCTGTCGAAAACGAAAACGTATCACTTGCGGACAGTGATCATCATTATTAAATGTACCAACATGATTTGACAAGTATTATCAAATGCCAGTCATTTTTATTTCGTGACGGCTAGAGCTCGGATGGTCAGATTGTGCGTATGCGACCACTTTTTCCCACCATGTAGGTAGCAGCATTCCGACTTCAGGAATGGGGTAAGATATAATAATAATAATAATAATAATAATAATAATAATAATAATAATATATGGAATTTATATAGCGCTGATATGATCACACTACTGATAGGGTTGGTAGGAGGAGGGGTGTTAGAATGTTAGGGGTGTTGGAATGCTCTGGTGTATAGATAGGAATGGGGAAAGAGGTGTCATGACTGAGGTTGGGAATATGTCTTGTTTTGGAGATGATAGAGTAGTCATGTGTTTTTGAGACAGTATTGATATTTGTATTCCTGCTGTATGGAGAGAAGGAGCAGGCAGTCAGACTGTGATTAGGTTCGGGGGAGGGTGGGGGTGGGGAGCAGTTTAGAAAGTGTATTTAAAAAGAGGTTTTTTTAGAATGCATGGTTGGATAGTTTGGTAGGAATGGTGTCAATTTTTTTTAAACAGAAGTAGGGGATGGTGGTTTTAGAATGTATTATTGAAAAGTCATGGGGGGGAGATACTGGGAGACAGTGAGGATGCATTGCTGAAAAATGTTGAATAGGAGGGGTAGAATGTTTGGGTCACTGGGAATTGTGTGTGTGTGTGTGTGTGTGTGTGTGTGTGTGTGTGTGTGTGTGTGTGTGTGTGTGTTGTTATTCATTTATTTCGAGGATAACGGAATAATCATTCATATGCCTTTTTTTACATCTAGTCCCCGTGTGTGTGGTTTTTGTCATCCATTCCCACCAGTACACAATGGCATACTCTAACGTGTATGTCATTAAAAAAAAATTCTTTTATTTCAAGGATAATGGATAAGTACTCGTGTACCCTTTTACATTGTCTCCATATGCATGTGGTTTTGTAAATTTTTGGGTATAGGAAAGATGGACTTGTGCTGCAGGCAAATCTAAGGAATGTTATACCACAGGCATTTCTCATCACCAGCGTAGGCTATATTGTGCAACTAGCAAGAAAGCTAGTTATCCCCGCGTGTGTCTGTGAGTGGGGTTTTGGCAGTGGGGTGATGTGAAGTGCAAAATAGCACTTACTGAAACATGAACTTGAGTTCTCTGTGTGTGTGTAGTTTAAAGAAATGTTAATTTCTGGATTTGCAGCTGTAATCAGTTTTCACTTTTAAAAAAAGCTGTAATTTAGGGAAAGTATGGATGTGGAGTAAATATTGGAATGTCACATATAAGTTGTGGAATATGATTTTTTAAAAATTCTGTGAACAATGTTTTTTTTTATACATATTACAGGCATTTTTTTCCGTTTGTTGTTTTGTTGTCTGCATAAGAAAATCAATTTTACCGTCCTTTTTATGTGTATAAGGTTGCAGGCATCTTGTATTGGTGTGTCCTGTGACCTTATTTCCTTCTGGCCTTTTGCTTTGCCATCAGTCAGGGACATGGCCGTTACCCAGGTCATAGACAGCACCCCCAGCCCATTGACAGACTGACTGCTCCATCTGCATCTCTCCCTGCAGTCTTCATTCCCATTGTCAGCACAAATGTACTTGGTCAAAGCCCGTTTGTTTTTTTAAATCTGAAAAGTGGTAAGAGGGTGGAGGCCCCACAATGTAATTTAGATAAAAACATTAAGAGTAAGGAGAAAGAAAAACAGTAAAGAAGAAATAAGTGGGGGATGGGCAAGATGCCCCCTCCCCCTCCCCCCCCCCAAAAAAAAAAATCAGGTTGTATTGGCAAGACCAAAGTGACAGATGTGAGTTTGATCAGTGCTGCTAGCTGCATGATTCAGTGTCTGCTTTCTGGCAGGTGTCCAACCTTTCCTCTGTACCTGCATGTCCATCTGTGCCTCTTTTTGCAAGTATCGACCTTCACTTCCATTGTGTGTAGTCTGAAATTCCAGTGTAGTTAAACAGTGTGACCTGATGTGTTCTGGCAGATCACAGGGAAAACGCAGTGTGGTACAGGGTTGTCGCTGTGTTAATGTCCAGCCTTTCTTCTGGCTGTTGCTGTGGTGCTGTCTTGAAACCTGGGTGGTGAACAATTGGGAAATGGTATAAAATGTGATAGGCTTTTTTAGTGGTTGGTTATGAACTGTGAATATTTACAAGCAGTTGTACAAAACGCTTGGCTGTAGTATTGTGTGTGTGAGTGTGTGTGTGTGTGTGTGTGTGTGTGTGTGTGTGTGTGTGTGTGTGTGTGTGTGTGTGTGTGTGTGTGTGTGAGTGTGTTTTTCTTTCTTTCGTTTTTGTGTGCTTTAAATCGGTTTTCAAGTAGACAAAAAATGGCCATTTTTCTTGTATTGAAGCATTCGGCAGTTTTCTTGGACTTAATACCTAAAGGCAATGTTGCTTTTATTCTTGCTTTTTGAATGTAGTCAGTTTGAAGTAACTGAGTGAAAAATGAAGCGGTTTACTGCTGATACCCTTTCTTTTATAGTTTTCTTTAAAATATAACATTGCTCTATTTTGAATGAATTACATGATGCTTTTAAATTTACATGTTTAGTAATGGATTTTTTGGGCATTTGATGTTTCAGTATTTATTTTGAAGGCTTGAAGTGCCTCTGCTTGATCTGGGCAGTTGTCATGGGTTTACTTGCATATCACCATTTCCAGGAATGCCCACATGGTTCCACCTTCAGACGAGGGATGATGTGTACATGTGTGTAGCTTGTTGCCTGTGTCAATTCTTGTTCATTACAACCTGAAGGACATGGCTTAGATCATGTCTTCAATGCATCTTCTTTATGTGAAATGTTTAGAGGGTGGGTTTTTTTTTAATGGTAGATTTGTTACAACTTATGCAGTTAATGCCCTCCACTTTGTTGGCTCCCCCCCCCCCCCCCAACTCTAATTATCCCAGGGTCAATGTTAGCATTATTACGTGCATTATTTTAAAATGTATTGCAAGCTGCTTTTCGATTGAATGTACTCCCATGAAAGGGGAAATTGGAAACCTCATTTGCCAGCAGCATGAGAAGTTTTTATTTTGGATTGCAAGTATTATAAGTGGTTTCATTGCTCTCTGTACATTTCATTTAAAAAATAACTTTTTGTTATTATTGTCCCGTTAAACCTGTTCTAGAATCCCTACTGGAAATGTACCCAATGTGATTACTGTTGTATGTGATGGTCAAATCCAATTGTTCTTCGGACAGAGTAGAGAAAATGTTGCATGTTCCTGTAGAGGATTAACAAAGGTTTCCTGTAACCAGTAGTGCTTATATTTTTTCCTGTACATATCTGATATATTTATGCATTGTTTTATTAGGTGGTGAGCACACACCACTGACACTTGACTACCCAGCTGACTTTTCCTGAGAAATACCTGTAGCTTTTCGTGGTTGCTAAAAACAACCTGAACTGAAATGAAATGGTTTTGCACAACTCCTTTAAAACTGCCAAGCTGATGTGTTGCACATACTTTTATTTAGGTGGTGTTTGTGCTTTCTGGTTCAAAGAGAACATGGCCGGAATGAAGAGCTTTGCCACATTTGTGATTTGAAAGCATATTGGAATGATAACATCAGTGTGGCCTGAGATACCTCAAAATAGCGTGAACATTCAAAAGTGAACAAGTCAGTTGGTCGGTCATGTGTCACTGCTGGTCAGAGCATTGGGAAAAGCCTACCTCCCCCTTCAGAAAAAAGAGACCTGGAGTGGGGTTGGGTAGCCGGCTCGCAGCTGAAATAATACGGATTATACTTAAAGAATGATCTGAAATCGTATTGCCAAAGCTTGATGGAAAGAAACAAAAATAATAAAAACGTGACCAATGTCTTTGTTTATAGTTGTGTTCATTGTGTTTGCAAATGTGGGATGTGTATAAGATCTCAGATGCACATACACACCTTTTGTCTGTCTGTCTGTCTGTCTGTCTCTCTCTCTCTCTCTCTCTCTCTCTCTCTCTCTCTCTCTCTCTCTCTCTCTCTCTCTCTCACACACACACACACACACACACCACCACACACACACACCTTTTTGTATCTCTCTTCCCCTTCCCATTTAAAAGTACCCAATCATCCAGCAAATACATGTAAACAACTGTGACAGGGTCAGAGGTATTCCTATGCCTGTCAGACATAAACATACATGCACAAGATATGTCCTCTAAACTGCAAACACACAGGAACTGGACGTAGAAAAGAACACAGTGCTTAGTCCATTCTTGAAATAAAAGAATAACATAATTAAAAAAACAACAACACACACACACACACACACACAAATCACGTTTAAAGTAAAAGGTGTCCAGTGCACGCGCATTCACACACCTGCACACATTAACATGCTCGTTCCTGAAATGCTGCACCTGTCGGTCCACGCTAGACTGCCATACATAAGACACAGGCACACTGACCTGGACAAAACTCACAGTATATGACACAATATCTTAATCATTTCTATCCTTAACTCAATGAGGTTGTGGCGAATCTTAAGCTTCAGCACTCCTCTCCCTCACTGTGACGTGCCGAAGCTCAAGATTCGGCAGAATAACGAATTTTTTAAAATACACTGATGTTAAACTGAAGGGAAAGTACTCTGGCCTGTAGAGCAATCATTTTTCTAAACACAGTTGCTTTCCTTGACCATAAGCTTGCCTAGTTTGTGTCTGTTGGCTAATGTTTGACATGTCAACAAGTGATATCTTTGGGATTTCAGGCTCTCCAGTGTTATGATTCTTTAAAATAAAAAATCTGTTTTACAAAAAGTGACATCAGATGGATGCAGCCAACTTCAGGGAACTTTACTTTGGTGAAAAATCATCACATTGCTTCAAGGGGACTAGTTGATGAACAGTTCAAGCCATGTAAGACAGGCAGCCCTAATTTTCAAAACTTTTAATTTTTCAGCATTCAGTGACATATTTTAAAATTTGTAAAAAAAATAAATACAGTCATCTATTGAAAAACTCTGAAACAATCTCAAAAGTAGACAGTATAAACTTTTCAATGATGTATAATGTTTATATCATTATTATGTTGGGTAAGTCTGCTGATTTTTTCAAATATAGCCAAAATCACGTGTCACCACAAAAGGGCGGGATCCCTTTCACTGCAACTCCATTGAGTTAAGCCAAATAAGACCAGACTGCCTAGGACGCCAGCCATTCCACTTAGATCTTAATTATACAGTTGTGCTGTGATCAGTGTCCATCAGGCTTACATTACATATGAAAATAATTGTTCTTTATTCAAATGGGTTATCATCATATGAATGCAGTGCTCTTCTGTTTCATTTTACATTTGTTTTCATTCACTAACACATATTAATTTCTCATACTAAAGCCTTTATACTTTAATGTAAACGTTACAGTTATTCAGAAGTGCACTCACACTGTTATCAGTTTTCTTTGCCTTACTCATGGAAACAGTCGTCAACTTAAGGAACTTAGCTCCTGCTTTCGCGCTTTATAAATATCACTTGTCATGCATATCGTATGCATATTCACCCTGCCAAACTGTATAACCTCTGTGTGTGTATGTGTGTGTGTGTGTGTGTGTGTGTGTGTGCGTGCGCGCGTGCGCGCACTTGGACTTGATAGAACTATTGCTATTGATTGCAGGACTGTATAAGACTGAGTTGAGTCCAAGCGCTTTGATTTGCCTGTGCAAGTTATAGCTCTATATACATTCCATTTATTATTATTATTGTTATTGTTATTGTTATTGTGATGATGATGATGATGATGATGATGATGATGATGATGATGAATATTATTAAGCTATGTGCCCTTGGAAAATTAAATTCAAAATGCCTGTTTTAACTTTAAGGGAAATAACCCTTGTTAGTTCACAAGCTAAATATTATTATGCACTGATATTTAATATTTTACAATCAATTTTGTTAAGGTCTCTTGATCCTGCCTGTTTTAATTAAGTTGAATAAGCTGTCAAGCACTCCTGTTACTGTTATTAGGAATATGACAAATTCTGAAGAATTGATTTTTGATGAACAATGATGTTTTAATTCTATCATCTCGTTTGTTTTTAGGTGTGTATGAATGTGTATTTTGTTTGCAGACTTGATAAAACTTCAATTTTTTCCCCAACGACAGAAAGAAGTCGGTGTCTTGTGAAGCAAGAAATACTAGAGTTTGGCTTTAATTAGCATCTGTTGACAGTGACCAGACAGAATTATTTTGACGGAAAGGAACGAAGTTTGCCGATCTGCATCGTCGGCTTCCTGACTTGATCAAAATGGCGGCGACGGATTTTCAGAGCCTACTGGCTCTGATAGATAATGAAATTCCGGATGGAAGGAAAAGCCTCCAAGAAAATTATGCAAACCTCGAACGTGTTGCAAAGTACTGCGAGTCAAACTACTTGCAGGTAAGTCCAGACATGGATGATAAGAGAGAATGAAACCTGAATGCAATGCGGAAGTCGGTAGGGTGATGGTTTGCTTACACAGTTTGGCAGGCAGTTTTTGCTTCCCTGAACAGAACATTTCAGGGGAGTGGCATCTGTCGTGCCTGAGTTTTGCCCACAGCATTTCATCAAATAGACAATTTTCCATTGCTCTAAATCAGATATAGTGTGCTCGTGTGTGTCATTGCAAACGATCGTCAATGCGAGCAGATTGCCAGATCTATTGCATTAAAATGGTTTCTTTGGTTGCAGACAGGAAAATTGGCTTGAAATTGTTTAAGGCCTACTAACTTAGTAACTTAATGAAAATGTAGCACTGGCACTGTGAGAGAAAGCCCAGTCATCATTGGAACTATTGGTTAACTAGTCTGAATTATTATTAATTGTATTGCATTTGTAATATCACTTACATGACTTGATATCATATATAGGAGTACTATTTTAGAGTAGTTTAGGCCCCTACATCATAATATTATACAACTACACGTAAACTTAATAAGTTGATCATGAATTCAATTGTCAGTTTGCTGTTAAGTTATAATTCTTAAGCTCTCAAATCTGGAGTATTCAACAAGCTAAAGGCAATATGATTAACACTTTGTACCCCAAGAGTGCAGCTGCACTGTAGTTTCTGGACCAGCCCTGCAGCAGCTGGGTGCAGTGTGCACTGGGTCATCAGAGTAAAATCATTATATCTTTTTTTTTTTAAAGCCCATTTCTTATGAAGCTATGGCATTGTGTGGGTGAATGACTGCCTATTGTATATGTGCATTAAAATTTAAATCGTACACTGCATAAAAATGACTTGTTTAATTATGGTGTGAAATTATGTAATAGGTCTATTTTTAAGTGATGACCGGATTGCTAGGCCTATAATTCTTAGACAATGCATGCAACAAAAACAACATAGTAACAAAACAATTCATGCAATAATCACAAACAAACACAGACAAACATAGGCACTACACAAGTTTTATCTCAGCGTAGCATCCAATGTAATATCTAAACCAACCACTGAACTATACATATGACACTGTCACAATGCTGTCAATGGCCGTCATGGAATATACATGTACACATAACAAATCTTCCCTTGTCCAGGTATGTTCCTGCACTTTTCTACACTACTTTATAAATTCACATGTACAGAATGTTGGCACTTTCCCCTGTGGCTTGTGACTCATTTTCATGTCAACAGTCAGTGTTTACCATAGGGGCACTCACAGTCACAGTACCAAGGCCACCCCCCATACCCCCCATCCCCATCACACCCCCACCCTTTGCATCTGGTCAACTATCTTCAAGTGGCTCGGAGTTAGTGTGCATTGCAAGGCTCAAAGTTCTCATGATCGCTGTTCTTCATTGGCAACGTCAAACTCGTTAAAAAGTTCTGTTGCTTCTTCAGCAGTGAAAGTCTGACATACCAAAGCCATACTACACCAGTACAAGCGTATGACGTGCACAACAACATTAAACACACCAAAATCATCTCAATTCATATGCAAATCAGCTGTGAGTGAGGTATAGCCAACATAGCAGCTAAAGCCAGCAAGCTAAAATGACCAAATGAGAATAGAGCAGAATGGGAGAGCAAAAGTGAAAGTAGCTGTTGTGGTACGGATAAATCCATACCCCGTCCATGGGAGATAATTGCGTGACCGGTACAAGTTAATCTGTACCCAGGGTAGAAAGTGTTAAAATGTTTAAAATTCTTCGTATCTGACATGGTCGATACTGTAATTAAAAAATTTTTTTTAACATTATGTAACATCACGAAAGTTGCACCGTTGCCCACTTTATTTATTTATGTCTATTTTTCTTTTAAAAAGGTAACCAAAAATTATCAAAATTCTCTGTGTACTTCTACTAAGTACTAGTGAATTATCACTGCAGGAACACTGAATTACCTAAATTAAAACACACCCAGAACGCACACAGAACATCTTGCGCACACGTTAAATCCTGTTCCGCTTTTCGGAAGAGTAGGCCATTGTGTGCCGGTGGGAACAGATGACAGAATTTACAAAACCGCATACACACAGGGAGTAGATGTAAAAAAGCACATAAGTGCTTATTCCATTATCCTCGATATAAAAGAATAAAAGAAACAAAAAAAGGATAAACCTGTTAAAACCGTAACTACAAGAATTTCTAGTACTTACACCCTTGTTGTGGGTGAGGCCTGGAATAATTGTGTGGGTCAATCCAGTCCAATCCAATTTTACTTCATCTAAAGTTACAAATCTTTACCTCTTGAAATAGTCTTTTTTTTTATTATTGCATAACCACCGTAGCCAACAACAACAGCATTATACCCCATGTTGTTGTTGCTGATGAGGTGTGGGTTAATTATGTGGTTTGTTATAGTATACCCTTGTGTTGCTGAGGTATGGGTATTGCTGCTCAGGCTAATTGTGTGGTTTATTATAGTATACCTCTTGTGTTGCTGAGGACTGGGTGTTGTTGCTCAGACTGATTGTGTGGTTTATCATATCCCATGTTGTTGTTGTTGATGAGGTCTGGGTTAATTATGTGGTTTGTTATAGTATACTCACTGTATACCCCTTGTGTTGCTGAGGACTGGGTGTTGTTGCTCAGGCTAATTGTATGGTTTATTATATCCCATGTTGTTGCTGATGAGATGTGGGTTAATTATGTGGTTTATTATAATATACCCTTGTGTTGCTGAGGTCTGGGTGTTGTTGCTCAGGCTAATTCATGTGTGGTTCATTATGTGAATATATCCCACACTGTTGCTGTTGTTGCTCACGCTAATTCATGTGTGGTTCATTATGTGACTATATCCCACACTGTTGCTGTTGTTGCTCACGCTAATTCATGGGTGGCTCATTATGTGAATATATCCCACACTGTTGTTGTTGCTCACGTTAATTGTGTGGTTCATGATGTGAATATATCCCACACTGTTGCTGCTGTTGCTCACGCTAATTCATGTGTGGTTCATTATGTGACTATATCCCACACTGTTGCTGTTGTTGCTCACGCTAATTCATGTGTGGTTCATTATGTGAATATATCCCATGTTGTTGTTGCTCACGTTAATTGTGTGGTTCATTATGTGACTATATCCCACACTGTTGTTGTTGCTCACGCTAATTCATGTGTGGTTCATGATGTGAATATATCCCACACTGTTGCTGTTGTTGCTCACGCTAATTCATGTGTGGTTCATGATGTGACTATATCCCACACTGTTGTTGTTGCTCACGCTAATTCATGTGTGGTTCATTATGTGAATATATCCCACACTGTTGTTGTTGCTCACGCTAATTCATGTGTGGTTCATTATGTGACTATATCCCACACTGTTGCTGCTGTTGCTCACGCTAATTCATGTGTGGTTCATTATGTGAATATATTCCACACTGTTGCTGTTGTTGCTCACGTTAATTGTGTGGCTCATTATGTGACTATATCCCACACTGTTGTTGCTGCTGCTGTTGCTGCTCAGGCCAACGACAAACGCAAGGCGCTGGAGGAGACGAAGAACTACACGACGCACTCGCTGGCCTCTGTGGCCTACCAGGTCAACCAGCTGGCCACCAACTTCCTCCGCCTCTTGGACCTGCAGCAGTCACAGCTGGCCAACATGGAGTCCTCCGTCAACCACCTCTCTCAGGTGCGTGTGTGTGTGTGGGGGGGGGGGGGGTGGGGGGGGGGGGGGGGGGGGGGGGGGGGAGGGGAGTGTGTGTGATTCAGATTTAGATTCAGATTCAGAATATTTTATTGCCATTTAAGTCATGTAGACTTATTTGACACAACAAAAACATCAGCTATAATTATTATCTATTTTGGCTAAAAGTGATGTACACTTAAAACATGTTGTATTCTACTTCTCTTTTTCTCTTTTTTCAAAACACTCATACACATATCTGATCATATCTGCTTGATATATATCAACTGTGATTATGTCACTTAATTTATGTACACAGTTTTTGCGTTCTTTGTCTTTCGTTTTGATTTTTAATAACAAATTATTTCTGAGTTCATCATATAAAATGCATTCATCAAGTAAATGAAATTCATCTTCAAGTTTGTTACAGTGTCTACATTTTCTGTCTTCTCTGGATATATTTTGGTGTCTCCCTTTCTCTATCATTAAATTGTGACAGCTTGTGCGAAATTTACAATATGTCTTCTTATGAGTTTTATTTTCATAGTTTACTAAGTATGGTTCCAATCTGTATTCTTTGGTAGCAAAATCATAAAATTTTAGTTTTGCAAATTCTTTCTTTTGGTATATCCAAAATGTTTTATACATGTCCTCAAGTTTTCTTCTAACAGCATGTGTGTGTGTGTACGTGTGGGGGGGGGAGTGTGTGTGTGTGTGTGTGGTGTGTGTGTACGAGTGTGTGTTGAGTGTGTGAGAGAGAGAGAGAGTGAGTGAGTTTTTTTATTTTCTTTTTCTTTTATATCGAGGATAATGGAATAAGCACTCATGTGCTTTTTTACATCAAGTCCCCGTGTGTATGCGGTTTTGGAAATTTTGTCATCCGTTCCCACCGGCACACAATGGCCTACTCTTACGAAAAGCGGAACAGGATTTAGCGTGTGCGCAAGATGTTCTGCGTGTGTTTGCACACGGGGCCTCGGTTTATAGTCTCTTTCCGAAGGACTTGAGTGAGTGAGTGAGTGAGTGAGTGATGTGAGTGGTGTGTGTGTGGGGTGTGTGTGGTGTGTGTGTGTGTGTGTGTGTGGTGTGTGTGTGTGTGTGTGTGGTGTGTGTGTGTGTGTGTGTGTGAGTGATGTGAGTGAGTGAGTGAGTGAGTGTGTGTTGTGTGTGTGTGTGTTGTGTGTGTGTGTGTGTGTGTGAGTGGTGTGTGGTGAGTGAGTGAGTGAGTGAGTGTGTGTGTGGTGTGTGTGTGTGTGTGTCAGTCAAGTCAAAAACACTTTAATCATCCCATGAAGGGCAATTACAGTGAGTGTGAGTGTGTGTGAGTGAGTGTGAGTGTATGTGTGTGTGTGTGTGTGTACAGCACAAATTGACATGCCACTGTGCATGCACTTCATGGCGCTGTATACACAGGAAGATTCTTCTTCTTTGTCCTACAACTCATTGTTGTCTATTTTTTATTTATTTTATTTATTTATTTCATTCTTTTATATCGAGGATAATGGAATAAGCGCTTATGTGCTTTTTTACATCCAGTCCCCATGTGTATGCGGATTTGTGAATTCTGTCATCTGTTCCCACCGGCACACAATGGCCTACTCTTACGAAAAGCGGAACAGGATTTAACGTGTGCGATTGATATTCTGCGTGCGTTTGCACTCGGGGCCTCGGTTTATAGTCTCATCCGAAGGACTTTTGGGGAGAGTGGAGTCTGCACTGATGTTAACTCTAGGGGAAAATTTCCCCTTGCACGGGAATCGAACCCGGGTCGTCAGATTGCGAGCGAGCGCAATGTTCTGACCGCTAGGCCATCCCGTCCCCCCATATTATATACTTGAGTGGAAATGCATTGCGCTACAGTTAAGCGCCTAACAAATCAGGCCCAGCGCATCCGACTTCAGCGTGTTCTACGTCAGAATGGTCGTTCTCCCAGACTGGTTGCTTTCACTGTGCTGCACAGAGTCCAGTCTACCCTTGAGGCCATCCTCCTCCTCTGCCTTCACAGCCGTTGGGAGACAGGCTCTCCTCTTCCAGTTCCACCTGTTCTATCTTTGGGAAGGAATAGCCTAGTAGTGGTTAGAATATTGCGCTCGCAATCTGACAACCTGGGTTTGATTCCCGTTCAAGGGGATATTTTCCCCTGGAGTTAGCATCAGTGCAGACTCCACTCTCCCCAATAGTCCTTCGGATGAGACTATAAACCGAGGCCCCGTGTGCGAACGCACGTAGAACATCTTGCGCACACGTTAAATCTTGTTCCGCTTTTTGTAAGAGTAGGCCAATGTGTACTGGTGGGAACAGATGACAGAATTTACAAAAGTGCATACACACGGGGACTGGATGTAAAAAAGCACATAAGTACTCATTCCATTATCCTCGATATAAAAGAATAAAATAAAATAAATAAAATAAAAATGTCATGGTATTTGACCCATAGCTGGGGGCTGGTTCGTGGGCACCAGGGCATATGTATCCACACACTGGTGGTGGGCCTGCATGCCACACGTTCAGGGGACCAAGGCTCCTCCTCCCTTTGAGCATTGTGTTTAAGTCTTTCTGGAAAAAAAGGCAGGAGAGTGGACCAAGAAGGAAGAAAACAAACAAGAAAGAGTTGACAGGAAGAAAAGGAGCAAGGCAGAAGCAAAGAGAGGGAGAAAAGAGGGAATTCCTAGCACAGAATTTCCAGAAGGTGGGGATGCTACTTGTAATGACAGCCTAGCCCCAGTCATCCCCACATTGGGGGACACAGGGGGGTAAGAACCAGAGAGGAGGTGTAGACCTACAATGATTTTGTGACAGGTGAAGTGACGCTGTTGTTGTAGCTGTTGTCTGCGTTTCAGATTGTGATGATCCACAAAGAGAAAGTGGCGCGGCGAGAGATTGGCGTCCTGACCACAAACCGCACAGCGTCTCGACCAATGGGCGTGAAGAGCGGCATTCTCTTCCCGGAGCAGACGGAGCGACCAATCAAATACACGCGGAAAGCCATCGACTACTCCAGTCTGGATGACATCGGCCATGGCGTCAGGGTGAGATAGCTTAGGACGAGTTGTCGTGTTTCAGTAGTTGTGTTATGAGATAGTTTAGAATGATTTGTCGTGTTTGAATATATGTATGAGATAGTTTAGAATGATTTGTCGTGTTTGAATATATGTATGAGATAGTTTAGAATGATTTGTCCTGTTTAAATATTTGTATGAGATAGTTCAGAACAATTTATCGTGTTTGAATATTTGTATAAGATAGTTTAGGATTGTGTTTATTCATAGGAGATAAAGGTAAAGGTGTCCCATAACCTATGTGGTCGTAGGGGAGCGAGGCATCAGAGACCTCAGCTTCTCCAGGGGCCAGCATTTTGAGGGCAGCGCCCATCTCCTCTCCCTCACTGCTTTACCTTCCCTGACCCTAAAGAGGCAGGTACCCATTTACAGCTGGGTGAACTGGGGGACTATACTGAAGCCAAGGCTTGTAAACGGTCACCCATCCAAGTGGTAACACGCTCGATGCTGCTTAACATTGGCTGGGGGAAAGCGAGTACTCTGACGACTGAGCTATCCCTATCCCATATCCTATTCTGTCATATGAGATAGTTTGGGATTCATCATGTTTATTTATTATGAGATAGTTTAGGATTTATCGTGTTTATTTATTATGAGATAGCTTAGAATTTATCATGTTTATTATGAGATAGTTTAGGATTTATTCTGTTTATTCATTATGATACGATTTGTTCAATTTGTTATATAACATTTTGTTCCCCTTCTTATATTGATTTTTAATTTGTAAAGATACATGAATGTTTTTAGACTGTTAACTTAGAAAACAGCTGTCAGCAGTAAATAAGAAACAGCATAGCAAAACTTCAATCCAACAATGTTACCATTGTTGTTGTTGTTGTTGTGATTGTATTTATGTCCCAGTGGAGATTTCCAACTTAGAGATTGGAATGTTACCGTTGAGTGCCAGTGGCTTATGAATCAGCAGGACAGGATCGGGGGACAGGATAGCCTGGTGGTTAGAGTGATGCGCATTGTGCTCATGATCTGCTGACCTGGGTTCAAATCCTGTTCAAGGGGATTTGTTCCCCCTGGAGTTAGCATCAGTGCCAACTCCACTTCCCTCAGAAGTCTTTTCAGAGAAACTGTAAACTGATGTCCCATGGGAAAACACATGCAGAATATCTCGCGCACACCATACCTTTTCCACTTTTTGGAAGAGTAGGCTAGTGTGTATCAGTGAGAATGGATGACAAAACTTACAAACACGCATACACAATTGGTGTGTGTGCGTGCGCATGTGTGTGTGCGTGCGCATGTGTGTGTGTGTGTGCTTGCAGCGAACGTGTGTGTGTATATGTGTGTTCGTGACATTTTTATTTGAAGTCATTTTGGAATGTTTTAACCTATATGAAATATAGCTTTTTTGTGTCATTCGAGATTATTATGCTTATCAATGTGCCTGTCAGTATTGTAATTGCCCTTCAATGGATGATTAAAGTGTTTTTGACTTGACTTGACTACACATGGGGACTGAATGTTAAAAAAAAGCAGCACATTCCATTATCCTCAGAATAAAAGAATAAAATAAATATGAATACATAGAATCAACTAAGAGCTTGTCTTATCTCTCTTCCTCCCTCCCTCCCTCCCTCCTTCCCCCCTCCCTCCCTTCCTCTCCCCCTCCCCCTCCCCCTCCCTCCCTCCCTCCCTCCCTCCCCTTCCTCCTACTCTTCCCCCCCTCCCAGCCTCAGTCACAGAACACCACGCCGCGCGCGGGCCGCAGCCCTTCGGTCAGCAGCAACAGCTCGGGCAGCCAGGCCCCCACCACCCGGCCCCCCACCCCCCCCCAGTATCGCCAGGGCAACCAGGGAGGGGGGGGAGGGGGTGGGGGCACCCTGGGCCGCGGCAGCGCGTCGTCAGGGGGAGGCCACTACCGCTCCATCCCGCCGCCCGTGGTGGCGCCCAGCGTGGGTCAAGGGCAGAGTGGTCAAGGGCAGCCCTCCTCCTCCTCCCCTGCCTCTTCGTCCTCTTCCATTGCTGCTGCCGCTGTGTCCAGTCCTGGTCAGAGCTCTCCTGGTAAGGCTCTTGTCGTCGTTGTCGTCACTGCTGTGTGTGTGGTGTGTGGGTGTGTGTGTGTGGGTGGGGAGGGTGTGGGGTGGGGGTGGGGAGGTGGGAGGGTGTTGGGGGGGGAGGTAGGTAGGGAGAGGTGAGTGGGGGTGAGGATGAGTTGTGTGTGTGTGTGTGTGGGAGAGGGGGGGGAGAGTTGGAGGGGGTTTATTTATTTATTTATTTATTTACTTATACCACTTTAAGTCACTAGATTTCTCTGCGTGAAATTCGGGCTGTTCTCCCCGGGGAGAGCGTGTCGCCACAAGAGCAGCGCCACCCTTTTTTTTTTTTTTTTTTTTTTGGTCTGCAACTGTATTTCTTTCCCTATCAGAGTGGCTTTTTTCTAAGAATTTTGCCAGGGACAACTCTCTTGTTGCCGTGGGTTCTTTTTCGTGCGCTGCATAATTTTCTGTAACACACGGGACCTCGGTTTATCGTCTCATCCGAAAGACTAGCACCCAGACCACCACTCATGGTCTAATGGATGGGGAAAAGTTTCGGGCCCAGACGGGATACGAACCACGCACACTTCTGACCCGGACTTTTCGCTTTCTAGACAGGCGCGTTACCTCTAGACCACCGATCCACTGAGGATGTGTTGTGTGTGTGGGGCAGGTTGTGTGGGGGGGGGGGAAGGGGGGGGGTTGTGTCTGTGTTTTATGTGTGTTGGGGTATGTGTGTGTGTGGGAGGGGGTAGGGTCGGGTGGAGTTGGGGTGGGGTGGGGTGAGGGTGATTTGTGTGGGGTTTTTTTTTTTTTGGGGGGGGGTGCAGGGGAGTTGTGTGTTGTGTTGTGTTGTGTTACGTGTTGAGTGTGAGTGAGTGAGAGAGATGGAGAGACAGACAGAGGGCGAGATACTCGGTGTGTGTGTGTGTGTGTTATTTCTGTGATATGCAGCAAGATGTTTAGGTCTTTTGTTCTGTTATGTTACTGATTTTGGAAGTGTAATATTTGACGATACGGTGGCTTTATTTTTGTGTGGAGAGACTATTAACACTACACATCATGCATTCCCTTGTGTCTTTAGAATCACTAACAACATGCTCTTTGTGTTTCTTTTGGGGTTGGTTTTTTTTTTGCACCATGGTTAGAGGGTATTTTTACATTCACTTTCTGGTTTTGATTTTGACTTTGTCTTTGGTGTGGGGATTTTCTCTGGGTCACTAAACTTGTCCTGGAATAATGTTTGTCAACAAGCAGCGCTGACATGAGCCCACACAGGCATGCTAATTGTCCAAGTCACTGGTGGTGGAGGTGCAATGTAAGGTGAAAGAAGTGCTTTTGTAAGTGCTCTGTTTTAACTTGTCGGATGCTGTTTTGAAGAAAGACAAAGAGGAAAGGTGGCAGGATGGCTAAGACGTTCACCTGCCTAACAAGTAAACCGTGAGGTTCTGGGTTCGATTCCCAGCCTTGCCCTTTCTTCCCAGTTTGACGAGAAAATCAAACTGAATGTCAAAGTCCTTCAGATGAGACTATAAACTGAAACCCTGTGTGTGAATGCACGTACTATAAACTGAGGCCCTGTGTGTGAATGCACGCAGAACATCTTGCGCACCCGCTAAAAACACGTTCCACCTTTCAGAAGAGTAGGCTATTTCATGCTGGTAGGAACAAATATGAAAATTCTAAAGAAAAAACGGCATGCACACAGGTGTCGTGTTTAGACACCATCCCCAGAATCAGTGGGGCAAAAATGGTAGTGTATGCAAAAATCTCCTCCTCCTCCTACTACTACTACTACTTCTTCTTCTTCTTCTTCTTCTTCTTCTTCTTTTTCCCTCTTCTTGTTCTTCTTCTTCTTCTTCTTCCTCTTCTTCTTCTTCTTCTTCTTCTTCTTCCTCTTCTCCTCTTCTTCCTCTTCTTCTCCTCCTCCTTTTCTTCTCTTCTTCTTCTCTTCTTCCTTTCTTCCTCTTCTTCTCCTCCTCCTTCTTCTTCTTCTTCTTCTTCTTCTTCTTCCTCTTCTTCTTCTTCTTCTTCTTCTTCTTCTTCTTCTTCTTCTTCTTCTTCTCCTCCTCCTGCTCCTCCTTCTTCTTCTTTCTTCTTCTTCTTCTTCTTCTTCTTCTTCTTCTTCTTCTTCTTTCTTCTTCTCCTCCTGCTCCTCCTTCTTCTTCTTCTTCTTCTTCTTCTTCTTTCTTCTTCTTCTTCTTCTTCTTCTTCTTCTTTTTTCTCATAATCATTTATTTATCAATGGGGAGGGATGGTGTGTGTGTAGGTGTGGGACAAATAAAAGCAGCTTCCGTCTTCAGTCCCGAAATGATGACACTGCCCCCTCCCCCCTTCCCCTCCTCCCCCCCTCCCTCTCACTCTCCCCCACACTAACGGCGGTGGACGGCTGTCTGTCTGTCTGTCTGTCTGCCCCTGCTATGTTATGAAGGTCCATGAATTCTTTAGTTCCACAAATAAATCCTTGCTTATTAAAGTTATAAAATTTCTCAAAGAAATAATGAAAACCTATTGATTTGACGCATCTCTTTAGATGACACCAGTGCATTTTATTACATGTTAGGGATAAGTTAATTCCCGTTGTTGGTATAGATTTGAATGGCCATGTGATTGTGTGTGAGCACACTAGCACCCCCACGTGCGCGTGTATGTGTGTGTGTGTGTGTGTGTCCCCGCATTTGTGTGAAAGTGTGCGCACGTATCTGTGAACTGGTTGTGCTTTCTAGCAGGGAGGTCCAACTCACATTGGTGCAGTTGCCTCACCAGAACTTTTGTATTTTCATTTGAATTGTTTTCCTGGCGTTTAGTTTGAAATGCTTCCTGCGTGCGTGGGTGCACGAGTGTGTGTGTGACCGGGGGGTGGCAGGCTTCTTGGCGTGTTGATGTTCCACGTGTGTGTGTGTGTGTGCTTGTGGATGCCTTTGCGTTGTGTGCTGCGAGAGAGAGAGAGAGAGAGAGGAGAGAGAGGAGAGAGGAGAGAGAGAGAGAGAGAGGAGAGAGAGAGAGAGAGGAGAGAGAGAGAGAGAGAGAGAGAGAGAGTGCAGTTGGTTGCGGGAAATGTATTCAGGCATCATGTTAGTTTGCTATGCCTTTCCTGTGTTGCGAATGCTTTTTCACTTTTCATGTTCCATAATTTGTACTCTTCCCATTTTGCAGCGAATTTGTGTTTGAGTATTTTTCCACACGCCCACATCCGCAAGGTGTGGTTTTGTTAAATGTCATGTACCCCTTGGGGTTGTTTTTTTTTTCTTAATAATAATAATAATAATGTATGGAATTTATATAGCGCTGAATCTTGTAAAGCAACAAATCAAAGCGCTCAGATTTCATTTCATACCACTTTAAGTCACGGCAGATTTCTCTCCGTGAAATTCGGGCTGCTCTCCCCGGGGAGAGCGCGTCGCCACAAGCGCAGCGCCACCCTTTTTTTTTCTTTTTCATATCTGCAACTGTATTTTGTTTCCCTATCAAGAGTGGCTTTTTTCTAAGAATTTTGCCAGGGACAACTCTCTTGTTGCCGTGGGTTCTTTTACGTGCGCTAAATAATTACGTGTAACACACGGGACCTCGGTTTATCGTCTCATCCGAAAGACTAGCGCCCAGACCACCACCACTCATGGTCTAATGGATGGGGGGAAAATTTCCGGGTCCAAACGGGGTACGAACCGCCGCACACTTCAGACCCGGACTTTTCGCTTTCTAGACAGGCGCGTTACCGCTAGACCACCGATCCACCAGATAGTAAAATCTTGAACCCTGCTGCTGGCACAGGCAACAGCAACACCCCGGTCAGGATCCAGGGGCCCTACGCGCCGGCCCCCAATGTGCAGATGGGCCAGGTGCGCCTGCCCCAGGGCATGATGGGCCGGCCCGGCAGTCACATGGGGCGGGAGACCATGATGATGATGGCGGGGGGCGGTCCCATGATGCACATGGGGGACCAGCGGCCGCGCTCCAACATGCATGTGGTGCAGCCCGCCCCTGCCCCCCTCACCGGGCAAGAGTCCATGGGTAAATTTTTTGAAAATTTTTTTGTTTTTGTTTTTTGTGGGTTTTTTTGGGGTTTTTTGTTGTTTTTTTGGTTTGTTTTGTTTTGTGAAAAACATTTTTTTGTTTTTGTGTTTTTTGTGTGAAAAAACATTTGACTATTGTAAATTTATTTCATAGGTTTGGTCTGCAGCGTACCATGTTTTGTAATATCTGTCTGTTTGAACTATTGATTATTTTGTCATTGGTTGTATGACTGTAATAATAATAATAATAATAAATGGAACTTATATAGTGCTATATCTTGGAAAGACAAATCAAAGCGCATACATTCGACCTGCTGTAGCGTACCATGTTTTGTACTATCTGTTTAAACTATTGATTATTTTGTCGTTGGTTGTATGACTGTGTAAGGTTAGGTTGAATGCATGCGCTTTGATTTGTCTTGGCAAGATATAGCGCTATGTAAGTTCCATTTATTAGTATTATTGTTAAATTGCGCCGTTGTTTTGTTGTTGTTTGGGTTTCAGTTTTGGTTTGGTTATGTGTGTGTGTGTGTGTGTGTGTGTGCGTTAGTGTATGTGCGTGAGTGGTTTTAGTTATTTATTTATTGTTTTTATTTCGAGGATAATGGAATAAGCACTCGTCTACTTTTTTCTACATCTACTTTTTTTCTACATCCAGTCCCCGTGTCTTTGCAGTTTTGTCAATTTTGTCATCCCGTTCCCACCGGTACGCAATGGCCTACTCTTCCAAAAAGTGGAACGGGTTTTACCCTGTGTGTAAGATGTTCTGCGTGCGTTTGCCCACGAGACCTCGGTTTATAGTCTCATCCAAAGGACTTTTGGGGACAGTGGAGTCAGCACTGATGTTAACTCCAGAGGAAAAAATCCTCTTGAACTAGAATGGAACCTGGGTCAGCAGATCACGAATACATCACTATAACCACCAGGCTATCCCATCCCTCTGTGTGTGTGTGTGTGTGTGTGTGTGTGTCCTTTTTCTGCTTCATTCATTCCTTCCTTCCTTCATTCATCCTTTCCTGTTGGTTTCGTCTATCCTGCCCTGTCTGGGTGTTTTTTTTTGTTTTTTCTTTTCTCTCCTCTGTCCAGTTGTGTTTGTGTTTCCTGTATTATCTTGTCCAGTAGTTTTGTTTTGTTTGTTTTTTGTTTGTTTTGATGTCCAGTTGTTTTTGTCTCCTGTCCAGTTGATCAATTTTGTCTTTTTCTTTCTTGTTCTGGTTCCCCCCCCCCCACCCCCTCCCTGTCCAGTTGGTTTGTTTCTTGTGTGTGTGTGTGTATGTGTGTGTGTGTGTGTATATGTGTGTGTGTGTGTGTGTGTGTGTATGTATGTGAGTGTGAGTGTGTGTGTGTGTGTGTGTGTGTGTGTGTGTGTATGTATGTATGTGTGTGAGTGTGTGTGTGTGTGTTTGTGTGTGTTGTGTGTGTGTATGTGTGTGTGTCAGTGTGTCAGTGTGTGTGTGTGTGTGTGTGTGTGTGTGTGTGTGTGTGTGTGTTGTTTGTTGCTCTCCATTTGTTTTTGTCCCCAGTCCAGTTATCAGTTTTGTCCATTTTTTTTTCTTGTTCAGTGTGTGGGTTTTTTTTTTCTGTTCCTGTCCGCTTGTTTTTTTCCCAGTCCAGTTAATTTTTTCCCATGTCCTTTTTTTCCCTGTCCAGTTTTTTCCCCTGTCCAATGAATTTCCCCCCATGTCCAGTTGTTTATTTTCCCCTGTCCAGTTTTCTCCTGCCTGTGCGATTGTTTTCCATGTTGATTTGTGCCTTTGTAATCTTTAAAATGATTTGGGTTTGTTGGAACATCGATACTGTTTCGTTCGTGAATAGATCATTGATCTTTACATTTTGTGTGTTGTTAGTGAAATGATGATCATGAGTAAGATGATAAAACTTGGAACAAATTCAGAATTGATGATATATGTTATAGTAGTATATTTTTGTCAACTGAATTTTGAATAGCGTGTTGTTGCTGTTTTGGTTTTCCCTTTCTTTCTCCTTTTTTGTCCTTCCCCTTTTCACTGGGATCCTGGAAGCTAACTGTCATTGTGGCTGGTACTAATATTGTTGGTATTATTGTGTATCATAAAGGTGGTGAGGGTTTGGTCGTGTCTTTTCATTGTGTCTGAGTGAGTGAGTGAGTGAGAGTGCATGTTTATGTGAGTTTGCGTGGGTTTGCAAGTGTGTGTGTGTGTGTTTTGTTGGTGTACGTGCTTTGTGTGTGTGTGTGGATGTGTGTGTGTGTGTGTGTGTGTGCGTGTGTGTGCAAGCACTTGCGCAGCAGTGTAAAGTCACAGCAGCTTTTTAGAGAAGCTTCAGATTTTTTGCAAATCAGGACTCCCTTACCATGAAGAGTGAATGAAACAGGAGTGTTTCTATCCCCTGCTTTTCTCTTCGCAGGCATCAAGAGTGAATGAGAGAGGAGTGTCCATGCTGGCTATTAATGCATGTGTTCATCACGTATGGGTTGCAGGGGGGAGGGAGTAGGACATGGAGGAGGGGTGGACGTTGTCTTCTGTTCTCTGCCAGAATAAGTTTGGCAGGAATGTGTAGAAGTGATGTTTTTTGCAGAGAACGAGATTGGAGTTCCTGTGTAATGTCTTGGATTGAATGGAGTTCAGCCAGGTGCTTTGATGATGATGATGATGATGATGATGATGATGATGGTGGTGGTGGTATTGATGATGATGATGATATTGATGATGATGATGATATTGATGATGATGATGATATTGATGATGATGATGATGATGATGTTACACCAAGGGGGGAAAACTCTGGACTCCTTATGTGTTTTGGACAAGGAGTTACCTCCCTTCCTGTCTTCCTAGGTTGTGCCGAGAAGAAAGCGTCCACGCGAGAGGAATGTCTGCGTGGTTGCTTTTGTCTGAAGTGAGAAGACAGGGAAGAAAGAAGAAGACTAACAGAGGGACGTTGATCTTTTCTCCACAGCAATGTTCCGCTTCCATTACCAGAGTGGTCTGCGGGGGCAGTACATGGGTGAGATGTGCTGTTGTTTGGTGATGACGTTGTTTGTTGTTGTCGTTGTTGTGTTGTCGTTGTTGTTGTGTTGGCTGCTGACAGCTTCACGCTGTTACCTGCCCACTGCTGTGTCCACGCAAGCAACGTGAAGACTCCAGCATGAAGCACACACAGGAGGAAAGGAGAAGATATCTGGGTTTTGGGGGTGGTTTTGTTTTTTTGCTGCCTCATCTTCTGTGAGTACCCAGTCAGAGACAGTTTCTTTTCCTGCATGGTGATCAGTCACGATGAGGATGACGTAACAGTACTGCTGTGGAAGTGCATCTGCTTTGAGACTACACGACAGGGCTGCTGCACTCTATGCTTAAATATATCCCTGCGTCAACCAGGCTTGAGAAATACAGACACCTGCAGTGTTGATCAGACCATTTGAGCAACACTTTCAAACTCGCATCCATAAAGTGGATGAAGCTCGACTGTGTGGTACCCAGTCTTCCCACTGAGCCCACCACTACTCTAGACGCAGTCAATCCTATGACTAGGGATTGAACATGAGTCGAATTCAGGGCTAACACGTGCAATCTGTAAATTAATCCCTAATGAGACCGTCAAGATTATCAGGCAGATATCGATCACTCTCCTGCGCACTTCTCCCAGAACGTCCCATTTAAGCTGGTAACGGACTGTCCTGCAAGGCGCCAACGGACCTCCATGGTACAGTCGCGTACTTAATGGGGGAAACAGTGTCGAAAGCATCCTCCAACGTGGTAGATGAATACGTCACTTTGTGTTGGCTCTGTTCGGAAACGGGTAGTCTACACTTGGCAGTCACAGACAAGATGTTTTTATTTCTGACCTAAGAAGGAAGGTGGCAGGATGGTTTTAGACCTCCACCTGCAACAACAAGTCCACTGTGAGGTCCTGGGTTCAGTTCCCAGCCTTGCCCTTTTTTATCCCCCCTGAGTTTGACGGGGAAAATTGAACTGAAGATCAAGCCTTTCGGAGGAGAGTCTAAACCTAGGCAGTTGAATCTGTGTGCTTACGGACTTGTGCACGTCAAAAGAACTCACGACAGTTGAACATTGGAAAGAGCAGGGAAATACTTGTCCTGGCTAAATTGGTAGATGCAGTTCCCAAATATATCCACAGAGTTTGAATGTGGTGGTGGGGAAAATAGTTACATGTATATAAATGCAAAAATTCCACTATACCTTGGAGCTGTATCCAAGGGAATGGGGCGGGGGGGAGAGGGGGGAGGGGGGATGTCTCGGATAGGTAGGGTGGAGAGGTCAGATTGAGTGACGTGAGAGCAGCGGAACAGGAACGTCACAGAGATGAGGCAGCAGAAAAAAAAAAAAAAGCAAGAAAAAAAGCAAAGAAAAGGGTAGTGAAGCAGTGATGCTGTCAGCAATGTCACACAGCGTTGTTCGTCTTCAGTGTCTGTCGTCTGCTTTGAACAGGCCGTCCTTCCTTCCTCCCTCCCTTCCTTCCTTCCTCCCTTCCTTCCAGACCGCGTCTTGAAACCACCTGTCTGTTGTTGTGGCTGTTGCGTGTGGCAGTTGTGGTGGTGGTGTTGTTGTTGTTGATATTGCAGTTGTCCACTTTGTTTGGAAGTAGCTAGTGCTTTTTGTTGTGTGGCTTTTGAAGGGGCAGAATTTTCAGGCTTTTTTTTTTTTCACAGCTAAGTTTGCCTGGGACTGTTTTGTTGTTGTGTTGTTTGTACGGTGCTGTGCTTATTTATTGTATTGTTCTGTTGTGTATTGTTTTGTAATGTGTTGTGTTGTGTGGCTTTGTTTTGTATTGTTTACTACTCTCTGTCACAAATGTTCCTGCGTGAAATTGGGGCTGCTCTCTTTAGGGAGAGTACGTCACTGCTTTAAAGAAAAATACAGTCTCTGTGTGTGTGTGTATTTCCTTACTAAAGTTGCTTTTTGTATAGAATTTTGCCAAATACAGCTCTTATGTATGTTGCAATTTGGGCCGTGGTTTATCATCTCATCTCATCTGAAAGACTAGCACCCAAACCAACTCAAGGTCATGGGAAAATTGAATATAATTTTTGTTCAGGGTCCCCCCCCCCCTCCCCCCTTAGTAAAAACGCCTGAAAATTCTACCTGTCTTTTTTATGTTTGATGAATTTTATTCTGTTGATGGCCGGCATGGATTTGTGTCTTGAGTGCTTTAACGTGTACAAGTGGCAGCGTTGATGGTGAGGACAGCGAGGATTGCTGCGCAGTGCATGTCTGTGGTGTGTGTGGCTGTAATCAAGGCCAAAAAAACCTGGGCATGACTTTTGAGCTGCTTTCAGTCTGTGACTTGAAGTGACGTGAAGTGACGTGAAGTGAAGTGTGCATGCGCTTTTTCTCATGTGGAGTTCCGTTTTCATCTCTCTTGTACAGGGGGAGAGAACTAAGAGATGATGTGGTTTTGCTGTGATGTGGATGTGCTTTTGTGCCATGTCATTTGTTTCGGTTTTGTTGTTGTTGTACAGGTGAAAAACAGAGATGTGGTTTTGCTGTGGTGTGGATGTGCTTTTGTGCCATGCCAATTTTTGTTTGATTTGCCATTCAGAGGAGAAATATGTGGTTTTACTGTGATGTAGATGTGCTTTTGTGCCATGCCATTTGTTTTTGTTTTTTGTTGTTGTTGTACAGGTGGAAAAAAAAGATTATGTGGTTTTGCTGTGATGTGGATGTGCTTTGTGCCATGCCATTTTTATTGTTTTTGTGTTGTACAGTGAGAGAGATGTGGTTTTGCTGTGATGTGGATGTGATTTGTGCCATGTCATTTTGTTTTTGTTGTTGTTGTTGTACAGGTGAGAGAGATGTGGTTTTGCTGTGATGTGGATGTGCTTTTGTGCCATGTCATTTTATTGGGTTTTGTTGTTGTACAGGTGAGAGATTGGTTTTGTTGTGATGTGGATGTGATTTGTGCCATATCATTTTGTGTTTTGTTGTTGTACAGGTGAGAGAGATGTGGTTTTGCTGTGATGTGGATGTGATTTGTGCCATGTTATTTTATTGGTTTTGTTGTTGTTGTACAGGTGAGAGAGATGTGGTTTTGTTGTGATGTGGATGTGATTTGTGCCATATCATTTTGTGTTTTGTTGTTGTACAGGTGAGAGAGATGTGGTTTTGCTGTGATGTGGATGTGATTTGTGCCATGTCATTTTTATTGTTTTTGTTGTTGTACAGGTGAGAGAGATGTGGTTTTGCTGTGATGTGGATGTGCTTTGTGCCATGCCATTTTTTTTGTTTTGTTGTTGTACAGGTGAGAGAGATGTGGTTTTGCTGTGATGTGGATGTGCTTTGTGCCATGTTATTTTTATTGGTTTTGTTGTTGTTGTACAGGTGAGAGAGATGTGGTTTTGCTGTGATGTGGATGTGCTCTTTTGTCTGAACGGCAGGAATGTGATGCGGATTAACAGCAGCATCTGCTGTGGGGTCCTGTGTTGACTCGCGTGCTGTGTGTCTGTCTCTGCGTCTGTCTCTGTGTCTGTCTCTGCGTCTGTCTATCTATGTGTCTGTCTGTCTGTCTGTGTTTCTGTGTGCTGTGATTCCCCAAATCTGTAAATTTCTGAAAATGGTTCACAGAAACGGTTGAATTGAAAACAAAACCTGTTGTGAAAATGTGTGTTCTTGGAGAATTGTGTTGCTTTTCTTTGTGTGTGTGTGTGTGCGCGCAACTCTGCGAGTATATTTATGTTGATGTGCATTTTTTTCTTTGTTGTGCAGCCAAGCTTACTGAATATTGTGATTGTGCATTATTTTGCTGATACAGTTTTTTGTATGTGTTTGTATATTTTAATGCGTTTGTGTGCGTGTAACTTGTGTTATTTGAGTTGACATGCATTTCTTCCTTGTTTTGTTGTATGGCAAGGCTTATTGGAGACCGATGGTGTGATATGTTTCGCTGATGTTGTTTTTATATATTACATGTGTTTTATATATTACATGTGTTTGTATATATTTCAGTGGTACTTTTTTCTCCCGGCTATTTTTTCTTGATGTTTCTGTCAAAGATACTGTATTTTTCCCCAAGATACTGTATTTGTGCGATGTGTCTGTAAACAGCCTCTTCATGATGTGTATTTGTGCGATGTGTCTATAAACAGCCTCTTCATGATGTGTGTTTGTGCGATGTGTCTATAAACAGCCTCTTCATGATGTGTGTTTGTGCAATGTGTCTATAAACAGCCTCTTCATGATGTGTGTTTGTGCGATGTGTCTATAAACAGCCTCTTCATGATGTGTGTTTGTGCGATGTGTCTATAAACAGCCTCTTCATGATGTGTGTTTGTGCGATGTGTCTATAAACAGCCTCTTCATTACGTCGGTTCTTACGCTGTATCGCTTTCTCTGCGGCAGTTGCACAGGAATGATGTGCGCGTGCGTGTGTGTGTGCATGCATGTATATATGTATGGATTGCCTCTGTCTCTTCTGGTCACACAGGCTTACAGTGTTTTTATTTTATTTTTATTTTATTTTTTTACACCACTTAAAGTCATGGCAAATTTTTCTGCGTGAAATTTGCGCTGCTCTCCCTGGAGAGAGCGCGTCACCACAAGAGCAGCGCCACCCTTTATTTTTTTCTCCCTGTCTGCAACTGTATTTGTTTCCCTATCAGAGTGACTTTTTTCTACAGAATTTTGCCAGGGACAACTCTTGTTGCTGTGGGTTCTTTTACGTGTGCTGAATAATTTTGTGTAACACACAGGACCTCGGTTTATCGTCTCGTCTGAAAGGTTAGCACCAGACCCCCACTCATGGATGGGGGGGGAAGTTTCGGGTCCTAACGGGATTCGAACCACTGCACACTTCCATCCCGGACTTTTCACTTTCTAGGCAGGCGCGTTACCTCTAGACCAGCAATCCACTGTGTCGTGGTGTTGTCATCGTCAATGTTGTTGTTGTTGTTGTTGTTTCAGATATGCCACCCCCTCCCCCACCCATGTCGGGTGATACTTTGTTGTTGGAAGGTTCGCATCGTTCTCTCCCCCCCCCCCCTCCCCTTTCCTTCTTTCTTTCTTTGTCTCTGTGCTTGCCTCCCTTGTGTACTGCATTGCTTCCCTTTGCCACTCTGGGCTGGTTCTTTGGAGTAGTCTGCTCTTGAGCTGTGCATTTTTCAATTTTTTAAATTTGTGGTCGCTCTTGTTCTCTCTGGTACTTGGGTCTTGTGCTGCACTGCACCTGTCTGTGGTCTGAGTGAGTCTTTGCAGGCGTTTTGCTGAAATAAGGAGGCTATAATAATAATAATAATAATAATAATAATAATATATGGAATTTATATAGCGCTGAATCTTGCAAAAAACAAACAAATCAAAAGCGCTTGCACTCAATCATTTACAGGCATGCAACTCTCCTTAAACATAATGAACAACAGATTTCAAATCCATGCGCGCGCACGTATGCACGCACGCACGCGCACGCACGCACGCACACACACACACACACACACACACACACACACACACACACACACACACACACACGGAACAACACTTAGAAGGTGAAAGATGCTGTTGAAAATTAGGGACAGATATGTGGGGGGAAAGTCTCAGGTAGGAAATAAGTGTGTTTTGAGGCTGGATTTGAAGGAATCAAGTGAAGGCTTTTGACGAAGTGAAAGAGGGAGGTCATTCCAGGTGGATGGACCAGAAACAGAGAAGGAGCGACGGCCAACAATGGTTTGTTTGAATCTGGGTGTTCGAAAGCACAAAGTATCTGCGGCTGAACGAAGGGAACGGGATGGAGTGTACAGGTGAAGACAGTTACAGAGATAAGAGCGTGCAGATTTGTGGAGACATTTGAAACAGAGGGTATTGATTTTATACTCCAGTCTTTGTGAGACAGGCAGCCAGTGAAGAGATCGCAGAAGAGGAGTGATGATATCTGTAAGGACATCTCTAAATTGCACTTTTAGTCTGGTGTGTGTGAGGAGGCAGGTTTGTGGTCATTTTTCGTTGGTGGGCTGGTTGTTATCAGCGTTTATTTTTCCTGATTTAAAAAATCCCCAACAGATATAGTATTAAAACATTTAATTAATTTTTATTTTTAGGTAAGTGGTTCTTTCTATTATGTTTTCTTTATGATTTTTGTTTTCAGTTTTCTTTTTGAGTTTTCCTTCCTTCATTTATTTATTATTTATTTATTTAGTTAGTTATTAGGAAAGGGAGATAAATCACTGCTGGGTCAGTGGAGGTTGTCGGTGCATGGGTTAAGGACCTTGTTTGTTGTCGTCGCTGTTATGTCAGTTGATTGTTCGTGGTTGTTATGTCGGTTGATTGTTTGTGGCTGTTATGTCAGTTGATTGTTTGTGTCTGTTATGTCAGTTGATTGATCGTGTCTGTTATGTCGGTTGATTGTTTATGGTTGTTATATCAGTTGATTGTTCATGTCTGTTAGGATGGTTGATTGTTTGTGGCTGTTATGATGGCTGATTGTTTATGTCAGTGGATTGTTCATGTCTGTTATGTCAGTTGATTGTTCGTGTCTGTTATGTCGGTTGATTTTGTTTGTGTCTGTTATGTCGGTTGATTGTAGCTGTTATGTCAGTGGACTGATGTATTATGAAATGTTTTCTGCTTGGTGCAATATCTTTAGTTTTTTTTAGTTTTTTAGAGTGGTGTAGGGGATTTGCCATGTTGTTGGATCTTTCGTTTAGGGTTTGGTGTTTTTTGTTTTTGTTTTTTTAATCTACTCTCTCTCTCTCTGAGAGGGTGGGGGGGGGGGGGGTGAGGGGGGGGGGGGGGAGACACTGGAAGTACCAACAAAACATAAATCTCGTATTATTCAGGTTTATGGCTATATTTAACAAATAATGTGTGATTGAACATCCTGAGTTATGACTATTGATCTAATACTGTGTTATTACGAATCGTATCACGAGTTATTGACTGTTGATCTAATACTACGTTATCACGAATCATGCTGTAGTATTATAGCACTTCAGACAACTGCCTGTTTCTAACCCTAATCAATGCAAACTGCTGGACTTCTTTCTTCTTTTCATTCTGCACAAGCTGTTGAAGTACCTAGATGCAGCTGTATGTAAGCTGTTTGATTAACTAGTTAGCTGTATCTAAGCTGTTTGATTAACTAGTTGGTTTTATCTAAGCTGTTTGATTAACTAGAGCTAGCTTTATCTAAGCTGTTTGATTAACTAGTTAGCTTTATCTAAGCTGTGTAATTAACTAGAGTTAGCTTTATCTAAGCTGTGTAATTAACTAGTTAGCTTTATCTAAGCTGTTTGATTAACTAGTTAGCTTTATCTAAGCTGTTTGATTAACTAGTTGGCTTTATCTCAGCTGTGTTTACCAGAGTTATCTTTGTCACAGCTGTGTTTACCAGAGTTAGCTTTATCTAAGCCACAAGAAGGTGTTTTCAGTATGGGCAACTGCTGTTCAGTAATCTGCTAATCATAACCTGTTTCTCAATTTTCAAAGTTGTAATGACATTCTTTTTTTTTTCTTTCTTTTTTTGTTTTTTCTTCGTCAGTGATGGTCATTTTCTTCTAACTGACCAGCCAGCCTCAAATTCTTTCTTTCTTATTTCTGTTAACAAGTTTGTTTTGTTTTTCAACATTCTCTTTGATCTGTTAATTAATGTACTTGCTGACAGTGTATGTAGGAGGGCTTTTTTTTGTTTGTTGGGGGGGGGGGGGGGGGGGGGGTTGATTCTGGGCTAGAGCTCCGAGGGTGATCTTGGAGAGATTTTGCGCATGTGACCATTTGTGGCCTATCATACACGATGCAGGTAGCTGCATTCTGACTTCAGGGATGTCTGTGGGGAACAGTTGTCTGCCAGTTTCCCTAACCCTCCGAATGCTGACACGAACGACAACATTTTTAACAGGCATGTTTGATCTTCTGCGTGTTATATATGACAATGTGAAGGGGATTAAGGCACTGGCAGATCTGCACTCGGAGTTGACCTGGGGGATTGTGGAAAAATCCCGACCTTTTAATCACCAGACGCCGTCGAGATTTGAACTCAGGACTTCATGGACCAAAGGGATTGAAGGGGGAATGATCTTGACCACTCGGCTGTCGCTTCCATGGTGTTGAAATACAGTGACATGATGATCATTGTCATGATGGGTCTTCCATGGTGTTGAAATACAAAGTGACATGATGATCATTGTCATGATTGGTCTTCCATGGTGTTGAAATACAAAGTGACATGATGATGATCATTGTCATGATGGGTCTTCCATAGTGTTGAAATACAAAGTGACATGATGATGATCATTGTCATGATGGGTCTTCCATGGTGTTGAAATACAAAGGGACATGATGATGATCATTGTCATGATGGGTCTTCCATGGTGTTGAAAGACAAAGGGACATGATGATCATTGACATGATGGGTCTTCCATGGTGTTGAAAGACAAAGGGACATGATGATCATGATGATCATTGTCATGATGGGTCTTCCATAGTGTTGAAATGCAAAGTGACATGATGATCATTGTCATGATGGGTCTTCCATGGTGTTGAAATACAAAGTGACATGATGATGATCATTGTCATGATGGGTCTTCCATGGTGTTGAAAGACAAAGGGACATGATGATCATTGACATGATGGGTCTTCCATGGTGTTGAAAGACAAAGGGACATGATGATCATGATGATCATTGTCATGATGGGTCTTCCATAGTGTTGAAATGCAAAGTGACATGATGATCATTGTCATGATGGGTCTTCCATGATGTTGAAATACAAAGTGACATGATGATGATCATTGTCATGATGGGTCTTCCATGGTGTTGAAAGACAAAGGGACATGATGATCATTGACATGATGGGTCTTCCATGGTGTTGAAAGACAAAGGGACATGATGATCATGATGATCATTGTCATGATGGGTCTTCCATAGTGTTGAAATGCAAAGTGACATGATGATCATTGTCATGATGGGTCTTCCATGGTGTTGAAATACAAAGTGACATGATGATCATTGTCATGATTAGTCTTCCATAGTGTTGAAATACAAAGTGACATGATGATGATCATTGTCATGATGGGTCTTCCATGGTGTTGAAATACAAAGTGACATGATGATGATCATTGTCATGATGGGTCTTCCATGGTGTTGAAAGACAAAGTGACATGATGATCATTGTCATGATGGGTCTTCCATGGTGTTGAAATACAAAGTGACATGATGATGATCATTGTCATGATGGGTCTTCCATGGTGTTGAAAGACAAAGTGACATGATGATCATTGTCATGATGGGTCTTCCATGGTGTTGAAATACAAAGTGACATGATGATGATCATTGTCATGATGGGTCTTCCATGGTGTTGAAATACAAAGGGACATGATGATCATTGTCATGATGGATCGGTCATCTCCACCAACTGTTGTCAGTCATGTCAGTTATGTAGGAGTTATCATAGCTCACAGGGTTTTCTAGTTTCTTCTTTTTTTTCCCCCAGGATAATGGAATAAACACTCATGTGCTTTTTATTTTATTTTACATGCAGTCCCCGAATGTATGCAGTTTTTTAAATGATGTCATCCGTTCCCACCGGCATACAATGGCCTACTCTTACGAAAAATAACGTTCTTCATCAACTTACCGAGTTGTTGGTGTTTGCTGTTGGTGGTGTGGGTGTTGTTGGTGTTGATGATGATGTTGGGCAGTCCTCAGCGGAACCCCCAGGATAGTCACAGTCACCCGGTCAGTGTCGCTGTCTTACTGCACACAGAGTCCTGGTGCATGCAGGGTGGGAACTTTGCCTGTGTGTGTGTGTGGCAACACTGTTGTCTGTCAGTACCTGGCCATAAAATGTAGGCAGCCACACTCTGTCTGTACAGGATGGGAACTTTGCCTGTGTGTGTGTGTGGCAACACTGTTGTCTGTCAGTACCTGGCTATATCCTTAGTGCAGGCAGCCACACTCTGTCTGTAAAGGCTGGGAACTTTGCCTGTGAGTGTGTGTGGCAACACTGTTGACTGTCAGTACCTGACTATATCATTAGTGCAGGCAGCCACACTCTGTGTGTAAAGGCTGGGAACTTTGCCTGAGTGTGTGTGGCAACACTGTTGTCTGTCAGTACCTGACTATATCCTTAGTGCAGGCAGCCACACTCTGTGTGTACAGGATGGGAACTTTGCCTGAGTGTGTGTGTGTGGCAACACTGTTGTCTGTCAGTACCTGACTGTATCCTTAGTGCAGGCAGCCACACTCTGTCTGTAAAGGATGGAACTTTGCTGATGTGTGTGTGTGGACCTGTTGTTGTCAGACTACTGTTCTATGAGCGCCCCACCTGTCTGTAGAGGATTTCATGTCTGCTGCTGTGTTAAGTCACTAAGGACACTTCGGGCAGATAACGAGTGTAGACATCTTTCTTGACATTGGTGTGTGTGTGTGTTGTTGTGTGTGGTGTGTGTGTTCTCGGTGAGCTCTGAGTTTACAATGTGAGATTTTTGCAATGATGTCTCCCCCCTCGCCCCCTTCCCCTTAACTAATAGCCACCCTCCATCTTCAGCGATATTACAAGATTCAGCGCTTTTAAATTCCATTTATATATTTTTTATGTATAGTGTCATCGCTCACAGTTTTCTAAAGCCAGTTTTAATGAATACACGCATATGTATGAGTAGATTGTCATTCGCTCTAGTTTTCCTTAAAGGCCAGTGTTTAATGATGACACGCGTATGTATGTAGTGATTTCATGTCATAGTTAATTGTCTGAAAGCCCGTTTTAAAACTGGCCCGTTGTGTGTGTTGTCTGCTCACGTTTCTTGAAGGCCAGTTTTTGATACACGCTATGGTATTATTTTCACGTCACAGTTATTCTTGAAGGCCAGTTTAATGTACACGCGTATGTATGTAGTAGATTGTCATCGCTCCATTATTCTAAAGGCCAGTTTTAATGATGACACCTATGGTATGTATAGATTGTCATCGCTCACAGTTATTTGAAAGTGGTTTAATGATGACACGCGTGTATGAGTAGTTGCATCGCTCACAGTTATTCTGAAAGGCCAGTTTAATGATGACACGTATGTATTATAATTGTCATCGCTCACAGTATAACCAACGTTTCATTGTAATTATTAACACACTCTACAGTTGTTTATTTCACTCTTTTCTAAACAAGTGCATTTAATACTCTGACAGTGTATTATCATTTATTCATTCAGATGTTCTGCAGCCGTTTAAAACTGGCCGTTGTGCTTCTGATCACGTACTATGCTTTTTTTCCTTTTTCCTTAACATCTTGGCAAATGTCTTATATGATGGTGTTCATATCATAGTCACTTTGTCTACTGATTGTTCGTTTTCATGTTTGTGATTGGCATATGCCTGTGGCTTGCAATATATATATACACACACATACATCCATATAATATATAAATATATTCACAGTAACATTGTTCACTGAAACTTAAAACTCTAAAATTGGTTGATTGTATAATTGTTGTTATGAACAGGTTACGTTGGACGTGTGAACGTGTAATCCATATTACTGGCAGTGCAGACCGCACGGGGTGGATGCACACACGCATGTTCACATGCATATGCATGCGCATACCAACAACCCATAATTATTGACACGTGACCGTTTGTCATACGTGCATGGCACTTTCAGTCGTCACATATCATGATATAACAACCGACCAATGTGGCTTGGAGCAGCTGTATGGGAAGTTAGTACTTCTCGGTTTATTGGAAACACAATCTGATCATCAACCAGGGAATAAAAGGCTGTGGGGAGGGAGGGGGGGGGGTTGAGTTTCCAGAAAAACGGTCATGACAATTTGGAACCTTGTGTCTTTGAGATTTGAGTTCAAAGTCTGTCCAGCAGCAACAACCAAAAAAAGAAAAATATAGAATTTGCTTTATGTTGACGACATGTTAGGTGTAAAGTAAAGGGGAAAGACAAGCTCGGTGGTCAGAGCTTTCATTTTCCTCCAGGCAAAGCTTAAGCAGCATCGAGCGTGGTTACTACTTGGATGGGTGACCGTTTGCGCGCCTTGGCTTCAGTACAGTCCCCTCAGTTCACCCAGCTGTAAGTGTGTAGACCTACCTGTCCTCTTTAGGGTCAGGGAAGGCAAAGCAGCGAGGGAGAGGAGATGGGCGCCGCCCTCAATATGCTGGCCCCTAGAGAAGTTGAGGTCTCTGATGCCTCGCTCCCCAGTGACTGCATAGGTCGTGGGAACATCTCTTCCTGTTAAAATATCTTTGAGATCAGCTCATTGTCTATATTGGGTTGTTAAATTTTGAGAAAACACACACACGAAATTAGGGATAGGGTAATTTTGGCGTGTTGATGATGTCGTTCTTGACGTTGACAGACAGATTTCTCATCCTGGTTTCATGAAGATGGGCTGTGTGTTGGAGTGAACTGTCATTGTGCTCCTGTTCTTCTTCATTGTGCTCCTGTTCTTCTTCATGTTGCTCTTGTTGGTCAGGTCATCGTAGGGGTTTTGTACGTTGTCAACATTTGTAATATTGCCAACAATTTTATTCTTTACCTATTGAGATTTTTTTTAAAAATCCATGGTGCTTGTCATTTTGGTTATTATTATTATTATTATTATTATTATAATGTAGCGCCATAAGGAAGATTTTGTCGTTAGTTGTAGGCCTACTTTTGATTACGTTTCATAATCTTCTTCCATGCTTCCAGTGCCTGGTGATGTATAGTTTGAATCATTATCGCTCGTTACTGTTGGCCATCTGCAGTGTGTCATGATGTACAGTTTGAATCATTATCACACGTTACTGTTGGCCATGTCATGATGTATAGTTTGAATCATTATCGCTCATTACTGTTGGCCATCATGATGTACAGTTTGAATCATTATCGCTCATTACTGTTGGCCATCATGATGTACAGCTTGAATCATTATCGCTCATTACTGTTGGCCATCTGCAGTGTATAGTTTGAATCATTATTGCTCGTTATTGTTGGCCATCATGATGTACAGTTTGAATCATTATCACTCATTACTGTTGGCCATCATGATGTACAGTTTGAATCATTATCGCTCGTTACTGTTGGCCATCATGATGTACAATTTGAATCATTATCGCTCGTTATTGTTGGCCATCATGATGTATAGTTTGAATCATTATTGCTCGTTACTGTTGGCCATCATGATGTACAGTTTGAATCATTATCGCTCATTACTGTTGGCCATCATGATGTACAGTTTGAATCATTATCGCTCGTTATTGTTGACCATCATGATGTATAGTTTCAATCATTATCGCTCATTACTGTTGGCCATCATGATGTACAGTTTCAATCATTATCGCTCATTACTGTTGGCCATCATGTTGTACAGTTTGAATCATTATCGCTCATTACTGTTGGCCATCTGCAGTGTATAGTTTGAATCATTATCGCTCGTTATTGTTGGCCATCATGATGTATAGTTTGAATCATTATCACTCATTACTGTTGGCCATCATGATGTACAGTTTGAATCATTATCGCTCGTTACTGTTGGCCATCATGATGTATATTTTGAATCATTATCACTCATTACTGTTGGCCATCATGATGTACAGTTTGAATCATTATCGCTCGTTACTGTTGGCCATCATGATGTACAGTTTGAATCATTATCACTCGTTATTGTTGGCCATCATGATGTATAGTTTGAATCATTATCGCTCATTACTGTTGGCCATCATGATGTACAGTTTGAATCATTATCGCTCATTACTGTTGGCCATCATGATGTATAGTTTGAATCATTATCGCTCATTACTGTTGGCCATCATGATGTACAGTTTGAATCATTATCGCTCGTTATTGTTGGCCATCATGATGTATAGTTTGAATCATTATCGCTCATTATTGTTGGCCATCATGATGTACAGTTTGAATCATTATTGCTCGTTATTGTTGCTCAGCCTCCCCGCCCCTGCCCCCACCACCGGACAGCGGCATGGCCTTCGACTATCCGCAGTCGGCTCCCCTGCCTCCTCCGGAGTTCAGCGACCGTGGTGGGGGGGACGAGGACTCGAACCCTCTAGCCGCGCCCCCTGAGGATCCCTACGCGGCCACGGGGCCGGGCTTCCTGCAGCCTGACGAGTTCATGCCCGCCACCTACATCGAGAAAGGTGAGTCAAGGTCAAGGTCGGGGTGTCCTCCCATAGATCTGTGCTGTCGTTGGGGAGCGAGGCGTCAGAGACCTCACTTCTCCAGGGGCCAGCATATTGAGGGCGGCGCCCATCTCCTCTCCCTGACCCTAAAGAGGGCAGGTATCCATTTACAGCTGGGTGAACTGGGGGACTGTACTGAAGCTAAGGTGCGTGATCGGTCACCCATCCAAGTGGTAACCTACGCTCGATGCTGCTTAACCTTGGGTTGGGGAAAGCGAGTGCTCCGACCACTGAGCTATCCCGTCCCCGTTGAGAAAAGGGGGGAAGTAGTATTGGTAGTGCTGTTTTTACCTGTGTTAAGAAAGGGGGGAAGTAGTATTGGTAGTGCTGTTTTTACCTGTGTTAAGAAAGGGGGGAAGTAGTATTGGTAGTGCTGTTTTTACCTGTGGTAAGAAAGGTGGGGAAGTAGTATTGGTAGTGCTGTTTTTACCTGTGTTAAGAAAGGGGGGAAGTAGTATTGGTAGTGCTGTTTTTACCTGTGGTAAGAAAGGGGGGAAGTAGTATTGGTAGTGCTGTTTTTACCTGTGGTAAGAAAGGGGGGAAGTAGTATTGGTAGTGCTGTTTTTACCTGTGGTAAGAAAGGGGGGAAGTAGTATTGGTAGTGCTGTTTTTACCTGTGGTAAGAAAGGGGGGAAGTAGTATTGGTAGTGCTGTTTTTACCTGTGGTAAGAAAGGGGGGAAGTAGTATTGGTAGTGCTGTTTTTACCTGTGGTAAGAAAGGGGGGAAGTAGTATTGGTAGTGCTGTTTTTACCTGTGTTAAGAAAGGGGGGAAGTAGTATTGGTAGTGCTGTTTTTACCTGTGGTAAGAAAGGGGGGAAGTAGTATTGGTAGTGCTGTTTTTACCTGTGGTAAGAAAGGGGGGAAGTAGTATTGGTAGTGCTGTTTTTACCTGTGTTGAGAAAGGGGGGTAGTAGTACTGGTAGTGCTGTTTTTACCTGTGTTAAGAAAGGGGGGAAGTAGTATTGGTAGTGCTGTTTTTACCTGTGTTAAGAAAGGGGGGAAGTAGTATTGGTAGTGCTGTTTTTACCTGTGGTAAGAAAGGGGGGAAGTAGTATTGGTAGTGCTGTTTTTACCTGTGGTAAGAAAGGGGGGAAGTAGTATTGGTAGTGCTGTTTTTACCTGTGTTAAGAAAGGGGGGAAGCCAAACTGGAACGGGAGTCCCGCAGGGATCCGTTCTGGGCCCTGTTCTTTTCACTCTGTACACTGCTCCACTGTCACATATAATAAACCGTCACCAGATCAACCATCATTTCTACACTGATGACTCTCAGATTCAAAGCAGTGATACTCCTGAAAATCTGCTTTCTCTCTTGACAAGTATGTCACACTGCCTCCAAGATATTTAAACCTGGATGATTCAAAACAAATTACAGCTAAACGCAGATAAAACGGAAGCCATAATTGTAGGAACCAAACACAAACTCTCGTCCATGACAACAGCTTCAATAGAGTTTGGCAATATAACAGTTCCTCTATCCACCACAGTCAAGTATCTTGGCGTTGTTATCGACAACACGCTTTCTATGCAAAAATTCATCACCCAGACCTGTCAGTCATGCTACTATCAATTACGGCGTATTAGTGCAATTCGAAAGTACCTGTCCACTGATGCAACATCTAAACTTGTCACATCTCTCATTCTTTCACGTCTGGACTATTGCAATTCTCTTTTGGCTGGTCTGCCAGCATCATTTATCTATTCCCTTCAACGAATTCAAAACTCTGCTGCTCGACTTGTTCTCAAAAAGAAAAAATCTGAGCATACTACTCCTCTCTTGCGATCTCTCCACTGGTTGCCTGTGCCACAGAGAGTCAAGTACAA
>CM054162.1:43212937-43232937 GCA_028751875.1 Rapana venosa
TAAAAAAATTTTACCTTGTCTGTATAGGTTTTTCCTTTCTCAATGCTGGGCAATGTGTGTTGGAGAGAGTGTGTCACCTGTGTGTGTGTGTGCTCTGTGTGTGTGTGCTCTGTGTGTGTGTGTGCACCCCACGTGTGTGTATGCACGTGCGCATGTGTACCGTGTGTGTGTGTGTATGTGTGAGTGCATACGTGGGGAAGTAGTGTCACAAGTATGTGTGAGAGAAGCCACCTGTGCATGATTTTTGCCTGTCAAAGGATGCTGTGTGCAGTATATATATCTATATATATCTATATATATATATCTATAGATACATATATATAGATATATAGCAGAATATATATGTACACTTTCCCTGGATACAGAGATAGATCTGCTTTTTCCTTTGCTTATGTTTTTACCGGCAGTATGAATCCACTCTTTGAACGTGCGTGTGGATGTGTATATATATATATATATATATATATATGACACAGAAAGAGAGAATGTTGACTCATGTATATGAATGAAGTTCGTGTATACAGTGTATTTATTTATAATACACGTTCCAGTTTTTGCATGCTAGTGATGTCCATATTTGAGAACTGCAGACAAACTTGTGGCCAGGAATCCACAACTGTGTAGAGGGCTTCCCTCCCTCCGTGTGTGTATGTGTGTGTGTGTGTGTGTATGTGTGTGTGTGTACGTGTGTGTACGTGTGTGTGTGTGTGTGTACAGATCTTTACCATATTTACCTTGTTATCTTAACATTACTCTCCCTGTGTACAGATACCAATACTTTGCTATCTTGTCAATAATGCTGTGTGTGTACAGATGCCAATACTTTGCTATCTTGTCAATGCTGTGTGTGTACAGATACCAATACTTTTTGTTACCTTGTCATTATGGATGTCCAGTGTGTTTGACGTCTTGAATTGCAGTCTTCATAAGGCTGATCGCATCATCCACAACAAATTCCATGTCGTTGATCGATATTGAGAGATAAGACGATGTGTTCAGACGTACACCAGCATTAGTCGTGTGGATGTGTGGAGTCGCCACATCTGCATGTCCACATTGTTTTGTGTACATTGTATGTGCACACTTGTACGTGCACATCACCTTTGCTTCACACACACACATGTGCACATGCATGCGTGCACGCACACACCACCCATACCCATACGATAAGCCTTTTTTTATTTTGAGAAAGTGGTTAAAATATTTGATGTGGGGTTTTTCGTGTTTTTTTTAATTATTAGTGGGGTTTTTTTTTAAAGGGGTATGCCACCTATTTGGTAATGTAAATTACTGTGTATTGTTGTATGATGCTGAAGAATTTGTGTCTTCCGTTTTTTTGCTTGTAGATTTTATTGACCTTCCTTGGGATTTTATTTTGTTGTTATTGTCTGCCTGACCGCTTTTGTTGTTGTTGGTCTTTTTTTTTCTGGGGCGGGGGATGGGGGAGTGATCATAATTTTCTGTGCTTTATTTTCTATTTGTGTATACAAGTGAATGGGGATGGGATAGCTCTGTGGTCGGAGCACTCGCTTTCCCCCAGCCAAGTTAAGCAGCATTGAGCGTGGTTACCACTTGGATGGGTGACCGTTTGTGCACCTTGGCTTCAGTACAGTCCCCCAATTCACCCAGCTGTAAATGGGTACCTGCCTCTTTAGGGTCAGGGAAGGTAAAGCAGCGAGGGAGAGGAGATGGGCGCCGCCCTCAATATGCTGGTTCCTGGAGAAGTTGAGGTCTCTGACGCCTCGCTCCCCTACGACCTTAATATAGGTTTTGGGACACCTTTACCCTTTTATACATGTGAATAGTTATGGGAAATATGCAATAGCGTGGTGAAGTTCTGCTTGATCAGTGTGATGAGTCATATTTTCCCCAGTCTTCATTTTCAGCTGCAGTTTTTGTTGTTGTTTGTCTGTGGTTTTATGTGTTACGGTATTATGACCTGGCATTGTTCACTGTTCAGAATCTAGGTTTGATGCCTCTGTGCTGATGAATCAGATAAGGAGGACATGGACACATGCATTCTCTGTTTTGTCCAATTTTTTTTTTCTGAATGAATTGACTGCTCTTTTTCTTTTGAAGTGACATAGACAGAAAAACAGAATCTTCTGTGTGTTGGATGCCGTGGTGTGACTGGGCTGTCTGGCTGTCTAGCTGTCTGGCTGGCTGTCTGTCTGTCTGGCTGGCTGTCTGTCTGTCTGTCTGTCTAGCAGTCTGTCTGTCTAGCTGTCTGTCTGTCTGTCTAGCTGTCTGTCTGGCTGGCTGTCTGTCTGTCTGTCTGTCTAGCTGTCTGTCTGTCTGTCTGTCTTACAGAGTGATGGTGTGGGGAAGTGTGAGTGTCTTGGGGTCTTTCTGTTGTGTGGGTGATTGTGTAGTGCTGTATTCTGCCCCTCTTCTCTTCTCTCTCCTCTCCTCTTCCCTCTCCTACCTCTTCTTTCTCTTTTTTCCTCTTCTCCTTTCCCTCTTCTGTTTTTCCCTCTTCTCCTTTTTCCTCTTCTCCTGTTTCTTCTTTTTTTCTCCTCTTCCCCTTTTCCTCTTCTGTTTTTTCCCTCTTCTCCTGTTTCTTCTCCTTTTTTCCTCTTCTCCTTTTTCCTCTTCTCCTGTTTCTTCTCCTTTTTTCCTCTTCTCCTTTTTCCTCTTCTCCTGTTTCTTCTTTTTTTCCTCTTCTCCTCCCCCCCCCCCCCTTCTCCTTTTTCCTCTTATCCCCCCCCCCTCTCCTTTTTCCTCTTCTCCTTTTTCCTCTCCTGTTTTTTCCTCTTCTGTTTTTTCCTCTTCTATTTATTCTCTCCTCTTTTTTTCCTCTCCTCTTCTCTGTCTGCCCAAATTTCACACAGAGAAATTTGTCATGACTTAAAGTGGTATATTATATAAATAAACAAATAACTCCTGGTGAACCTCGGGGTGTTCATCTGCGGAATGTCCAACGATCGTATGGTAGACGTGGCAAAAGCTAGTAAACTAAGTCATCAATTAAAGTCATCGAAACGTGTAAGGCTGTCTTAATAAACTAAGTCAGCAATAAAAGTCACTGAAGCGTGTAAGGCTGTCTTAATAAACTAAGTCAGCAATAAAAGTCACTGAAGCGTGTAAGGCTGTCTTAATAAACTAACAATAAAGTCATTTAGGCGTGTAAGGCTGTCTTAATAAACTTGGTCAGCAATAAAAGTCACTGAAACGTGTAAGGCTGTCTTAATAAACTAACAATAAAAGTCACTGGAACGCGGAAGGCTATCTTAATAAACTAACAATAAAAGTCACTGAAACGTGTGAGGCGGTCTTAATAAACTAACAATAAACCGTGGAAGGCTGTCTTAATAAACTAACAATAAAACGTGTAAGGCTGTCTTAGTAAACTAACAATAAAAGTCACTGAAACGTGTGAGGCTGTCTTAATAAACTAAGTCGGCAATAAAGTCACTGAAACGTGTAAGGCTGTCTTAGTAAACTAACAATAAAAGTCACTGAAACGTGTAGGCTGTCTTAATAAACCAAGTCAGCAATAAGTCACTGAAACGTGTTAGGTTGTCTTAATAAACTAAGTCAGCAATAAGTCACTGAAACGTGTAAGGCTGTCTTAATAAACTAAGTCTGCAATAAAAGCCACTGAAACGTGTAAGGCTGTCTTAATAAACTAACAATAAAACGGGGAAGGCTGTCTTAATAAACTAACAATAAAACGGGAAGGCTGTCTTAATAAACTAACAATAAAACGTGTAAGGCTGTCTTAATAAACTAACAATAAAACGTGTAAGGCTGTCTTAATAAACTAAGTCACCATTAAAATTCACTGAAACGTGTACGGCTGTCTTAATAAACTAACAATAAAACGTGTAAGGCTGTCTTAATAAACTAACAATAAAAGCCATTGAAACGTGTAAGGCTGTCTTAATAAACTAAGTCAGAAATAAGCCACTGAAACGTGTAAGGCTGTCTTAATAAACTAAGTCGGCAATAAGTCACTGAAACGTGTACGGCTGTCTTAATAAACTAACAATAACACGTGGAAGGCTGTCTTAATAAACAAGTCAGCAATAAAAGTCATTGAAACGTGGAAGGCTGTCTTAATAAACTAAGTCAGCAATAAGTCATTGAAACGTGTAAGGCTGTCTTAATAAACTAATAATAAAACGTGGAAGGCTGTCTTAATAAACTAACAATAAAACGTGTAAGGCTGTCTTAATAAACTAACAATAAAACGTGTAAGGCTGTCTTAATAAACTAAGTCAGCAATAAAAGTAACTGAAACGTGTAAGGCTGTCTTAATAAACTCAGTTAGCAATAAGTCACTGAAACGTGTATGGCTGTCTTAATAAACTAAGTCAGCAATAAAAGTCGCTGGAACGTTTAAGGCTGTCTTAATAAACTAACAATAAAACGTGGAAGGCTGTCTTAATAAACTAACAATAAAACGTGGAAGGCTGTCTTAATAAACTAACAATAAAACGTGGAAGGCTGTCTTAATAAACTAACAATAAAACGTGGAAGGCTATCTTAATAAACTAACAATAAAAGTCACTGAAACGTGTGAGGCTGTCTTAATAAACTAACAATAAAAGTCACTGAAACGTGTAAGGCTGTCTTAATAAACCAAGTCGGCAATAAGTCACTGAAACGTGTAAGGCTGTCTTAATAAACTAACAATAAAACGTGTAAGGCTGTCTTAATAAACTAAGTCATTAATAAAGTTATTGAAACATGTAAGGCTGTCTTAATAAACTAAATCGGCAATAAGTCACTGAAACGTGGAAGGCTGTCTTAATAAACTAAGTCAGCAATAAAAGTAACAGAAATGTGTAAGGATACCTTAATAAACTAACAATAAAACGTGGAAGGCTGTCTTAATAAACTAACAATAAAACGTGTAAGGCTGTCTTAATAAACTAACAATAAAAGTCACTGAAACGTGTTAGGTTGTCTTAATAAACCAAGTCAGCAATAAGTCACTGGAACGTGTAAGGCTGTCTTAATAAACAAAGTGAGCAATAAGTCACTGAAACGTGTAAGGCTGTCTTAATAAACTAACAATAAAACGTGGAAGGCTGTCTTAATAAACTAACAATGAACCATGGAAGGCTGTCTTAATAAACTAACAATGAAACGTGGAAGGCTGTCTTAATAAACTAACAATAAAACGTGGAAGGCTGTCTTAATAAACTAAGTCAGCAATAAGTCACTGAAACGTGTAAGGCTGTCTGAATAAACTAACAATAAAACGTGTAAGACTGTCTTAATAAACTAACAATAAAAGTAACTGAAACGTGTAAGGCTGTCTTGATAAACTAAGTCATCAATAAAAGTCATTGAAGCGTGTAAGGCTGTCTAAATAAACTAAGTCATCAATAAAAGTCACTGAAGTGTGTAAGGCTGTCTTAATAAACTAAGTCAGCAATAATCCATTGAAACGTGTAAGCCTGTCTTAATAAACTAAGTCAGCAATAAGTCACTGAAACGTGTAAGGCTGTCTTAATAAACTAACAATAAAACGCGGAAGGCTGTCTTAATAAACTAACAACAAAAGTCACTGAAATGTGGAAGGTTGTCTTAATAAACCAAGTCAGCAATAAGTCACTGGAACGTGTAAGGCTGTCTTAATAAACTAAGTCAGCAATAATCCATTGAAACGTGTAAGCCTGTCTTAATAAACTAAGTCAGCAATAATCCATTGAAACGTGTAAGGCTGTCTTAATAAACTAAGTCAGCAATAAGTCACTGAAATGCGTAAGGCTGTCTTAATAAACTAAAAATAAAAGTCATTGAAACATGTAAGGCTGTCTTAATAAACTAATTTAACAATAAAAGTCATTTAAACATATAAGGCTGTCTTAATAAACTAAGTCAGCAATAAAAGTCATTGGAACGTGTAAGGCTGTCTTAATAAACTAAGTCATTAATAAAGTTATTGAAACATGTAAGGCTGTCTTAATAAACCAAGTCAGCAATAAGTCACTGAAACGTGTAAGGCTGTCTTAATAAACTAACAATAAAACGTGTAAGGCTGTCTAAATAAACTAACAATAAAACGTGGAAGGCTGTCTTAATAAACTAACAATAAAAGTCACTGAAACGTGTAAGGCTGTCTTAATAAACTAACAATAAAACGTGTAAGGCTGTCTTAATAAACTAAGTCAGCAATAAGTCACTGAAACGTGTAAGGCTGTCTTAATAAACTAACAATAAAACGCGGAAGGCTGTCTTAATAAACTAACAACAAAAGTCACTGAAACGTGTAAGGCTGTCTTAATAAACTAACAATAAAACGTGTAAGGCTGTCTTAATAAACTAAGTCAGCAATAAGTCACTGAAACGTGTAAGGCTGTCTTAATAAACTAACAATAAAACGCGGAAGGCTGTCTTAATAAACTAACAACAAAAGTCACTGAAACGTGGAAGGCTGTCTTAATAAACTAACAATAAAACGTGTAAGGCTGTCTAAATAAACTAACAATAAAACGTGGAAGGCTGTCTTAATAAACTAACAATAAAAGTCACTGAAACGTGTAAGGCTGTCTTAATAACTAACAATAAAAGTCACTGAAACGTGTAAGGCTGTCTTAATAAACAAAGTGAGCAATAAGTCACTGAAACGTGTAAGGCTGTCTTAATAAACTAAGTCAGCAATAAAAGTCACTGAAACGTGTAAGGCTGTCTTAATAAACTAAGTCAGCAATAAAAGTCACTGAAACGTGTAAGGCTGTCTTAATAAACTAAGTCAGCAATAAGTCATTTAATACACGGCTGTGTTCCTTCACCCACGCAGCAGACACATACCAGTCACCAATACAGAGAACAGAGCGAGGACATGTCACCATTTATTCCATCATCATCATCGTCATCATTGTCGTCGTCATCGTCGTCATCATTATGTTGTGTGTGTGTGTTGACACGACAGACATCAGAAAATATGTACAGCCCACAACCTTCAACCATCCACAGGGGGGACAACTACAGCACTGTGCGGAACATCGGCATACATTTCCTAACAATAAACAACAACAACAACAAACATACTGACAGCTGTTGGCTGATCATCACATCGCCTACGTACAGTTCATACCTGGTGAAGAAAAATCCTAGTAGGAAAAGTGCTCTGGGGGGGAAAAATGACCAAAGAGAGCGGAGTTTTGAATGAATAAATGTATGACAAGTGTTGGAACAAAAGTATAAGTGTGGAACAAATGTATTACAAAGTATGACAAGTGTTGATCAGATGTGTTACAAACTATGACAAGTGTTGATCAAATTATTACAAAGTAACTATGACAAGAATTGAACAAAGGTATGACAAATGTCGAACAAAGGTATGGCAGAGTATGACAAGTGCTGAACAAAGAATATGAGAAATGATGAAGAAAAAGGATCACAGTGTGGACCAGAGCAAGAGAAAGGAAGACAAGTACTGAACAAAGTGTGTGAGAAAAAGAAGACAGGTGTTGAACAAAGAGCAGGAGAACGCTGACGAAAAGGGAAGACGGTGTGTGTGGACCAGAACCCTGAAGAGGGCAGAAGACAAGAACAACTAACTTTCCTCCTCTCCTCATGCCACCAACAAGGACAGAGGGAGAAAAGAGTCAGACATATGACGATGTTCACCACTGCACCAACACCACAACAACACACAACGACGAGCATCAGGTCAGTGGAACAGACACTGCACTACACAGACAGCTGTAATGTAAACTGCAATGAAACATAATCCAACAGTAAACAATACCAAACAAAATAAAAACAACCAGCCCGCTTTTGCACTACTACCTGTAAATATAATGAAGATCTTGGTGTGAAAAAGAAAACGCCACACATCACCAGCCATGATTCACCAATACACCGAATAAACAGATTGTGAGCGCTAACATTGGGGGAAAAAACATTCAAACTGCAAAACTAAGGGTGATATATATTATAAAAAAAACTTGCTAAATTATGTTGAATTACACACACACATACCAAACCAACCTCCCCTCCTCCTCACACACTCATCCCCCCACCCTGAAAAAAACCCAACCAACCCCAAACCCACGTAGCTGTATTTTACAATGTGACCTTGAATAACATTTGAATATTAGGGGGGGGAAATGATAGTTGTGCAAAGCTAGTTAGATCATTGGAACTATTCTAGTTTAACCTCTCTCTCTCTCTCTCTCTCTCACACACACACACACACACACACACACACACACACACCTATCCAAAGCAATTATCAGACTGCACGAGATGATAATAGCAGCAACAACAATAATAATAATTTCTAAAAAATATATAAAGAATCGACCCCAAACTTCCTCCAGTCAGTTCAGCAACGCAGCACCCTCCACGGTGGCGCAGTGGTCAGCACCACAGCCCTCTGCTGGAAGACCTGGGTTCTGTTCCCATATACAAAATAATCCTGAAGAATTTGGGGAGGGAGTGTCGGATGTTCTCTGTACATTCACAGGGAAGACTGGGACTGAACACATTGCAGCAGCCTCTTTCACTGGACCCATGCTTGCTGGACAGGGGCGCTCAACACTGTCCGCACTGCTGAACTAATAAATACTGCATCAGGCATCTCTCGTCTCTTGACCTCGCCCCGAAGATGAAATGTGGCTCCCTTAATGGACGACGCCTGGTTGTCTTTGTCAAGCCTCAGCACTAGTGAATCTGTTGACGTGTGTGTCATGTCAACATTTCATCAAGAAAAGCAGCACAGAGTACGACACTTGCCATTTAGGATGGAGTTTCCAAAGTGGTAGCCTCCTCTCAAAGAATGAAAGATTAAAAAAAAATTAATACACCAGGTCTTTCTTTGGTTTAAAAAAAATTTCCATTAGACCATGAGTTGTGGTCTGGGTGCTAGTCTTTCGGATGAGACGATAAGCCAACTCTTGTGTTGCACGTAATTATTTAGTGCATGTAAAAGAACCCACGGCAACAAGAGTGTTGTCCCTGGCAAAAATTCAGTAGAAAAAAAGCCACCCTGATAGGGAAACAAATACAGTTGCAGACAGGAAAAAAAAGATTTAAAAAAAAACGGGTGGCGCTGCTCTTGTGGCAACACGCTCTCCCCGGGGAGAGCAGCCCGAATTTCATGCAGAGAAATCTGCCGTGACTCAAAGTGGTATAAAATATAATAAAATAAACTGGTGGGTGTTGCCACTTCAGGTCTACACTGATGGGGGCTGAACCCTGAACTGACCAAGGGGGAGCACTGACTGACCGACCTGAAGTGGCAGGGGAGACAATCACATGTGACACAGGCTGCAGCAGTATCACACACGCCTACAGAAGCGAGGTGTGAGTACACAGAATAATTCTGGACCTGACCTGACCTGATGTAACCTGACCTGACGTGACCTGACCTGATGTGACCTGACATAACATGATGTGACCTGACCTGATGTGACCTGACCTGACGTGACGTGAGGACTGGAAGATCAGAACTAACAGACTTTGATGGAAGCACGAAGTGTACAATCTGTTATAAAAGAAAAACAACAACAGTAATGACAATAATACATTGGATAAATCAAACATCAAACCCTGGGAGTACAATACAACCTCACATCCAACCAGCACTGGTTGACATTACCTCCTAAGAAATGCAGAAGGAATTTTTGAAACATTGGTGTCAAGTGTACTTGGTTCACAATGTTTTCCCAATGAAAAATGATGCAAAACAACAAAACAAAACCAAAAAACCCCGAAATAAAACAAAACCAAAAAACCCCGAAATAAAACAATAGAAAGACAATGCTCAATGTCCCTAGCCCTTCTTTAAAAAAAACCGGGGGGGTGGGTGGGTGGGTATTCCTCAAAGGAACAAATTATCCCAAAACAAATTTAATGATAACAAACCATGAACAAACACAGAGATCTGAAACTAAATACACATTAACCCCTCCCCCTCCCCCAAAAAAAAAAAAAAAAAGAAGAAAAAAACCCACCCAAAAAACCCAACCCTTTTCATTAATATTCCCTCCCCCTCCCCCACTAAACAACAATAGACAAACAAAAAACAACCACCAACAAAACCCCTCCTCCCCCCCCCCCCCCCCACCTCCACCCCCCTCTATCAGCCCTCCTTCCTCAAAGCAAAAAAAAAAAAAAAACCCAACCCAACAACAACAAAAAACCCCACCCCACCCCCAAACCAACAAAAATTCTGTTTAAAACAAAGTTATAATAAGCGTTTGTTGTAACATTTCACAATTTATAACTTAAAAAACCCAACCCACACTGAAGACATAACATAACAAACCATGCTGGTTCCAACAATAACAACAACAACAATGATGTAACATGCAAATCTTGAAAAAGGGGGGGGGGGGGGGGGGGGGGGGATGAGGAGACAGGGGGAGATACTCTGCAAAAATTGATATAAAGGAAATGACGTCATACTCATTAAACGTTAGTCTATAGATTTACACAACACAGTTTGGACATTACAGGATTCATCATTGTTCACATTAGACCACTGACATTACTGACCAATGTGCAACTGACACCAATAAACAACAACAACAACAACAACAACACCGATAGTAAGTCTACCGCAACCTCACGAATATTGCACCAGAATCATCAACACTTTTCTTCACAAAATAAACAGACAAATCTGAAACAGCAAAAAACACACAAAAGAACCAGGGAGAAGATAGCAAAAAAGATGAAAACATGAATCTTTCAAAAAAGGTAAGGTTGGGGAGGGGTGGGGGTAATGGGAAGGGAGGAGAAAGCGTGTACAAGTTTGGGGGGGGGGGGGGTAAATGATAGACATATCTTCGAACATTACCAACAAGATGAAAATGGTGCCTTGACATAAAACTGATTATTTACAATTACTAACCATGAACATGGGCACAAGTAATGAATTCTTGCTAATACAACCCACATTTTATATTATTCTTTTACATTTTATACAATTCGCCTCTTCACAATAAAAAAGGGACAAGGATTTTTCCCCCAGGAACAAAACAACTAACCGACAACAACAACAACAACATCCACAGAACACCGGCTTAACAACATCGATATAAAGGGAGAAAATGTGGTTAGCAATGTGCTTTGTCGTTGTTGTCTCCCTTACAACAGGGCTGAGCCTCTCTCTACAAAAATGAAACTCTCTCTCTCTCTCTCTCTCTCTCTCTCTCTCTCTCTCTCTCTCTCTCTCTCTCTCTCTCTAGCGATCCAAATTCGAATGACGCTAAAAAACCGGACACAGACAATCGTCACCCAAGAGTTAAACCATTAGTTAATTAATTAATTAAACTGTTTCATGAGATACTCAGCATAGAATGGACCTAGCTTCACGGGGTACAGGCCATAGCTGTTTCAACGCTATAGCTGTTTCCACGCCATAGCTTTTCATATGAACAAGTAGTGATAACATACTGGCCAGAAGTGTGAGCAAATACACGTGTCTCTAACTGAAAAGTTGACCGCTGAGGATGACACGAAATCAGAGATATAAGGGGGAGACTATAAGATGATCATGGGAGTTGGTATAATAATAATAATAATTATTATGGTATAATTATATTTGTATCCAAAATAGATTTGTATGAAATTCATTTCAAGCTGCTCTTCCAATGAAAAAATGCAACGGTACCAGAATCCAGCCATATTATGCATGATTATGTCTATATTCGTTGATTAATTTATCTATCTATTCATTTATTTATTTATTTATTCATGGAGACATGCTAGTTCAGGAGTCAGAGCACTCACTCTCCCCAAGCTGAGGTTAAGCAACGTTGAGCGTGGTTACCTCGCAGATAGGTGACCAGTCGTGTACCTTGGCTTCACTACAGTCCCCCAGTTCACCCAGCTGTACATGAATACCTGACCTCTTTAGGGACAGGGGAGGTAAAGCAGCGAGGGAGAGGAGATGGGTGCGCATGCCACCCTCAAAATGCTGGCCCCTAGAGAAGTGAGGTCTCTCTCCCCAGTGACAGCATAATCTATGGAACACCTCTAGGCCTACCTACCTACCTGCCTACCATTCTGCTAGTGCTCTGCATTGCTATCATAAACTCCATACATTATCATCATTATCATGATTATTCACTTGGCTGGCAATGGTGGTGATAATGCTTCGCTGTGGATCAAAACACAACCATCCGATAATTTGAGTAACAGTCATGACAGCTGAGCGAGTGTAAAAAAAAAAAAAAAAAAAAAAAAAAAGCGCCAGGAGTAACTGTCGGTCTGAAAAGGGTTTGGAGCTGACTGACAGACAGACAGACAGTCACTGTGAGGTTTCTGATTTATTCAGTGCACACTTGATGTGTTCTGTCAGGAACACCTGACAGTGGAACACAGCAAGAACGCTGGGCAACTGCCGTACACAACCATTCCTAAAGGCCTCACCTGCACCTACTACCATCTGGAAAATTAATCTTTTTTATATATAACCAAAAAATAGATCACCATCTTTAAAGAAAGATTAACTGAAGTCAGCTCTGCTGTTAACGATATAGGGTAAGTAACGATTAGACATACAATACATCATGGGCTTTCAGGATAAAATCACATATTATAAAACATACTCCACCAAAACACGTTTCGCTGGAAGAATTTCCACAAATGTATCCACTTTTAGTGTATGGAACTGAGTTCTCAAAAGTGTGGCACAGGCACAGGAATCAGACTTGTAATTAATCCAAGACCTCTGCATGTCTACACCAGACAACTTGCCTTACACGAGGCGCCTGTTTGCTGATGATGCCCTATTTCATCCACTTTATGTACACTTGTGTGAGAATTGCCAGACTGAAACACCAGCGACATTAAAACAATGACGAACCCTGTGTGTAGCACATTTCGTTCATAAAAATAAAGGATTGACAAAAAATCATGAGCTAAGCACATGAAATAATCTAAGTACGAGCAAAATCTTTCCCCTTACATGATTCTTAAGACTGCCAATTTCTGTTAAATCTCACAGTACTTATCGACATGACAAACCCGTTCTTTGATTTTCCGGCATGGCTTGTTTTCCTGTATGAGTTGGGGACATAGGTGTGTGTGTGTGTGTGAGTGTGTGTGTGTGTGTGTTTTACGTGTGTGTGTGTGTTGAGTGTGTGTGTGTGTGTGCGTGTGTGTGTGTGTGTGTGTGAGTGTGTGGTGTACGTGTGTGTGTGTGTGTGTGTGTGTACGTGTGTGTGTGTGTGTGTGTACGTGTGTGTGTGTGTGTGTGAGTGTGTGTGTGTGTGTGTGTGTGTGTGTGTGTGTGTGTGTGTGTGTGAGTGTGTGTGAGTGTGTGTGTGAGTGTGTGTGTGTGTCAAAGTCAAACTTTTATTTTCAGATGGTACATTGAGTGTGTGTGCGTGTGTGTGTGTGTGAGTGTGTGTGTGTGTGTGTGTGTGTGTGTGTGTGTGTGAGTGTGTGTGTGAGTGTGTGTACGTGTGTGTGTGTGTGTGTGCACATGCATGCATGCATACATGCACGAACATGTACGTGCATTCAGGCACGCAGGTCTGCAGCCATTTCTACACACAACAGACCTCAAGGAGCACACACAGAGTGTGAAGCAACCACATGCCATCTGCAGAAACGTCACGTCTGTTTCGTTTTGATCTGGAATACTTGACAGTGAATCATCTGTAATGTCTGCCTATAGGGATCACACCGACACCTGATCCATCTGCCGACTCATCATTGCATGTATACATCTCCAGCAGACAGAACTGTTGCAGTGCTACAGCCAGGTGTCTCCTCACTGCCAGCCGACTTCCATGGTCAGTCTCCTGTACATGAACACCTGTGTACGTCCTACACCCCCTCACCTACACTGAGCATTTATACTTCACACCTGCCCTTCACAAGTTGTACTAAACAGGTCTACATTTCTAACACATACATCAACCGATACACCAATTTACTTTTCAGTACACCATAACTTTTCAGGCAAACTATACACATCATAACTATATATATATATAACTAATTTTATATTCTCAAATGGCCTAGTATCTCAAACTGTACAAACCCAAAACTTCAACACTGTGATCTTGATCATCTGGCTTCAGCCAGCTTTGCCACAAACTGTACAATTCTCCAAAATCCCCAGCATGATTTAAACACCTGCTAAAAGGTTTTTAAAAAAAAATTAAAGGGAAAAGGGTTGACACAAACAACATTGACATCAATCAGATCCCAACCAGTCTTCATTGTTGATCCATGCAGCTAAACTTCGTGACGTCATTAAAATCTGTGCACAGTTTATAAAGTGACGTCCCAAACTGCACACAGCAGCAAGCGTTGCCAAGCAGTATCTGAAGACTGAAGCACTATAAAATAAAAAAAAACAAACGTTCAGCTTCAGTCTGTCACAATGATCTGCGAAAATGAGTCAGGTGAAGGTTAGTTTACAGATCTGAGCAGATTCGAACTCCAAACTCTGTACAGGGTGCAGAGTCTGGTTTGCATTGTCCACTAAAACAAAAGCGCTAGCATAGGAAACACGTGTGACCGACACATAACATTCACATAACAGCAATATCAGCATCAACGGTGCCAAAAAACCTGTTCAGAGCATTTGGAAGATCATCAATGTAATGTAAACATGTTCCAAGTATCGGAGGGGGGAAGAGTCTACTCAGAGCTATTTGTGTACAGATCTGTTTCATAAATAGAGCAGCTAATTCACACGGGGGATGTAGAAAATGAATGAGCAGACGGCCTGAGATTACACAGGGTTAAGTTCCAAGCAGGACTAGGAGGAGATAAATACATGGCGTCTTGTCTACCAGTCCACTGTTGGTCATATAAATACTATACAAGACAGAGAGAGAGAGAGAGAGAGAGAGAGAGATAAAGAGAGAGAGAAGAGAGACAGAGAGAGAGAGAGAGAGACAGACAGAGAGACAGACAGGAGAGAGAAGAGAGAGAGAGAGAGGAGCAGGAGAGAAGCACACAGAGAGGGAAGACAGACAGACAGAGAGAGGAAGAGAGAGAGAGAGAGAGAGAGGAGAAGAGAGAGAGGGAGAGAGAGAGAGAGAGAGAGAGACGAGCAGAGAGACAGAACAGAGCAGAACAAAAGGGAGAGAGAGAAGAAGGAGTCTTTTATATTTGCAGGTGAACAGCCAAACGTTTTCATTCATTTCATGGCGGTCATAGGACAGTCAGCCACAAGGGTCAAAAGGGAAGTAACTCTACACCACAGCAGAGCTGAGACACAGAGGCAATAACACAACACTGGGAAGTAGGACAGAAGACATGTCAGCAAGCTGATGACCAATATGATCACCTCATCACTAGTTATAAAAACAAAAATATAGACACAGAGAAAATAACACATCAGATGAAAGTATGACAGAAGAGGTGCACAATTATGACCAATATGAATTACTTGGTGTAATAAAAAGTCATGAATAAAAATACACACAGAGAAAATAACATATAAGATAAAAGTATGAAAGAAGAGGTGCACAATTATGACCAATATGAATTACTTGGTGTAATAAAAAGTCATGAATAAAAATACACACAGAGAAAATAACATATAAGATAAAAGTACAAAAGAAGAGGTGCAAGATTATGACCAATATAAACACTTCATAAATCGGTATAATAAAAAGTAAACAAAAACAGACACGATAAAATAACACTACAGATAAAAGTATGAAAGAAGGGGTGTAAGATCATGACCAATTTGAATCATTTTATAAATAGGTATGATAAAAAGTTAACAAAATAATATAGACAAAGATGAAATAACACATCAGATGAAAGCATTAAAACCAGACGTGCAAACATTACCATGAGCAATATGAACACTTCATAAATAGGATAACAAAAAGTACATAAAACAGAAACATACCGTGATCTATAATACATGGTTATACAAATCAGTATCAAGCATGAGATGGCTAGGCTGGGACCAAAACTAAGCACACAGTCCTTAACTGCAAAAAGTCCTTAATTGCAAACAGTAAATTAATGACATGGGAACAGAAGCAATAATTATGACTTGAAAACTTCCACTGTTGTGCAATATGAATTGAAAGCAACACAAACTTGGAACAAGCAATGTCGTAACGTTTTCATTTTAAATGTGAAGACGTATCTTTGTTCTCTTTCTCCTTCTGATCTCTCTCTCTCTCCCTCACACACACACACACCACACACACACACACACACACACACACCAAGAAAGTCACAAACATTCCACACTTGTTACATGGCGTACAGGAAATCGATCACATCTTCTACATCCATATGCAAACGTATGCTAATTGCACTATAAATAGAAAACAAACCATAATTTACTGAAGACAAAACTCACGAAGAAAGTAGACGTACCTGTAGTGCACAGAAACTTGCAGAAAAACACCGACAATAATTCATTTCTGGTACATCTACTCTACCAAGTCTTTTTCTTTGATTAACAAAATGTCTTTCAACCGGAATACTGGGACTAAGTGACAGCGGTCATCCAAATCTTCACAAAAGATTGCAATGCCGCACTTCTGCTGGATAGGGTGTGTCAGTCTGTCAGTCAGTCTGTGACACAGCTACGCACTGGTTTGAACTTCACGTGTCCATGCATTTAGAAAATAATAAATCATCAGCCTGTTCTGATCTTCAAACACTCCATTGCGAAAGTCCTTGCAGGTGGTAACCATAGAAACAAAATTGAGTGCAGACGTGCTGGTGGTTGCTATGGTGACGAAGTGATGTGCATTATCTGGTGCCATTAATTTTGAACAGTGGATCTAGTGTTTAGTATGAATCATTTTTTTTATGATGACGATATGACATGCAGTGGTATGAATTGTATTCAGTCATTATGATCGACACTGAGAGAAGATTTAGATCAACAGTGTGCCTCTGTGATATCAACAAGAAAAAAGAAAGATTAGTGTAACACTAACCGAAAAATGTCCTCAAGTAGATCACAAAAGTTACATAGATCAATTCTTCCGAAGAGATATAAGTAAGGACCTTTGTAAAGTAAGGATAATATGATGCAATGATATTTAAACAAAGAAAAAAATAGAAGAAAATAATCTGGTTAGTGTAAACAGTTATTGAAATAAGATATAAAAGTGAACAAAATAATAACAGAAAATTAGAAAGAACCCAATTATATAAGAGAAAAGAGCATTTTCGAAAGATATAAAGGGAAAAGAGATTTTGTTTTAAAGAATGAAGGAAAGACATCACTGAATAATTCTATAAAAGTTGATGAAGAAATAACAATCCACATACATGTTGATGCGGAGTAAGGGATGATATCTATAATTATGTATGTCAATGATTCTGTGAAAACTGTGTTGAAAAGATAGATGTGTACATGGTGTTGCCTATGAATGATTTACATAATGATGTAATAGTTGTAAAAATCACAGCTGTACTCATTCCTCCTCCTTGCCACATCTCTGCTTTCCACATCATTGATCTCCACATCATGATCTCCACATCTCTCGTCCCCACATTGTATGTACGCTACAAAGTGGAAGAGTTGGACTAACTGTTTAATCTTCACTGATTTGATAAGTTAACTGGTTGATTATAATAATTATTAAGTAAGGTATTGGCATGATACAATCGTGATTAATTTTAGTATCTTTGAAGAAATATATATATATATATATATATTATAATATAATATATATATATATATATATATATATATAAATATATATATATATATATATATATATATATATATATAACTAATATGAGGGAGTTAATTGTTGTATTCAAATATTTGTTTTGCTTTCCCTCAGTTTTGCTATTATGATCTAATAATGTAATGTATAATTATTCAGTCATAAAGTAATCCATTCAGATTGGTCACTCAATGATATCTTTTCTTTAAAAAAATCAGTAACACTGTTTAAACAATCAGTCACTTATTTTCTCTACTTTTCTCCAACGACTGATCCACTGTGTCATCTCTGTCCAAAGCTGTTCATTCTCATCTCTGCCTCAAAGCTGTTCACTGTCATCTCTGTTTCATCAACATCACATCTCAGTTCTTCCAATCCACCTTTAAATATAATAAAAAATTCATCACTGTCTGTGAACCGCTGACTGATCAATCCAAGTCAGCTCCACTTCCCACACCAGATCCATCTTTTTCTTTCTTTCTTTCTGAGCTGACAAAATGGCGCCGCTTTTTGTGTTGAATGAAAGAATAGAAAGTGTGTGTGGGTGTGTCTGTGAGTGTGCAGGCCTGTGATTTTGGTGTCTGTTCATCAGCATGGCACGCTGTTCTTCTGCCTGGGAGTCCTGTTGTCGCCCTGGGGGGGGTGGGGGGAGGGGGGGGGGGGGGGGTGGGGGGAAGAAGGGGGGGGGGGTAGGGGGGAGGGGGAGGAGGAGTTTGTCATCTTCATCAATTGTCACTTTCCATGGTGCTTTCTTGATAATAAGGAGTAGGTTTGTGTGTGTGAGGGGCGTCACTGACAAAGCTTCATCCAAAACACACACACACATCACACATACATACACACACATACATACACACACATACATACATACATACATAATACATACATACATACATACGTACATACATACATACATACATACATACATACATACATACATACATAAATAATACATACATAATACATACATACATGCATACATACACACACAGCACAGTAGGTATACAAACATAAAAGATGTGTGGGGGTTGTTTTTTTTGTTTGTTTGGTTTCTTTGTTAGCAAAACAGGACACAAATGACCACAAGATGGACGTAAGAGAGAACAAAAGAAAACATGAAATGTCATGAGATCTTTAACCATTACAAGCCTCTGTTACAAATGTGTATCCACACCCGGTCTTTTTGGTCAGAGATTACTGGTTTAAACATTGACAGTGCCTGCTAAAACGACTAATGGCGGGCATTTCTTTAAAATAATAATAATAATTATTATTATTTATTTCAAAGGGATTCCTCTGCTTTCCTTTGACAATGACTTTTAATATAAAAAAATCCCTCACTGTACATGTGGGGAGGGGATAGCTCAGTGGTCAGAGCACTCGCTTTCCCCAAAGCCAAGGTTAAGCAGCGTCGAGCGTGGTTACCAGTTGGATGGGTGACCGTTTGCGCGTCTTGGCTTCAGTAAAGTCCCCCAGTTCACCCAGCTGTAAATGGACACTTTCCCTCTTTAGGGTTAGGGAAGGTAAAGCAGCGAGGGAGAGGAGATGGGCGCCGCCCTCAATATGCTGGCCCCTAGAGAAGGGAGGTCTCTGACGCCTGGCTCCCCTACGACCTTATAGGTTATGGGACTCCTTTACCTTACTGTACATGAACACCTCATGTATGCACAAGGTACATGATACGCACGATGAAGCATTCATGTTACAATTCAAGACTTCATGCCATCAGCATCCCCAACGTCGGAATACAGCTACCTAAAGGGAGGAAGGAAGAAACGGTCCTATAATATGCAGAAAACCTCACCATAGTGAATGTCGGAGCTCTAGCGCTAGGAAGGAAAAGAAAACTGTGAACAGTGAACAGACGGCGGACAGGGCAAAGACAGATGACAAAGAACATGATGATGATGATGATGATGATGATGAAGATGATGAAGAAGAAGAAGATGATGATGATGATGATGATGATGATGCTGATGTGGGCTGTGTGTTGTGAATGTTTGCTTATGGCGTTCATTAATTTTGTTGGTGAGAGACAAAACGGAGAATGCATTCCATGATGAAAACAGCAGACATGCACGCACACGGAACACATAGACACGTGCTGTCATGCGTGCATACACCACACGTGTGCGGTCACACACACACACACACACACACACACACACACACACCACACACACACACACACACACACACACACACACGAACACACACACAGTCACACACCCACTTCAAAACTTTTCAGTGAACACCCACCACACACACACACACACAAATCCTACTCCTTAAAACCAAAAAGAATCACCATCCTCCTTCAAACTCCCCCATCCCCACCCAACCCCCCCCCTCCACCCACCACCATCCAAAAAAAAAAAAAAGACGACAACACCAATGAAGAAGAAACGC
>CM054162.1:43242937-43247937 GCA_028751875.1 Rapana venosa
ACACCAACACTAGAAACACATACACACACACACACAAACACACACGACTGACCTGGTATCAGGTAGGGCACCAGAATGTCTGTTCCAAATCACATGGATGCCCTCAGGGGCGAGTGCACTGGATTCCGCGGTCCCACCCACAGTAGGGTCACTGACGCGAGCAGGCAGTAAACCACACGCCCACTCATTGCCAATATGGTCCAAACCATTATTGACAAACTTGGTCAGCCATGTCCAAATCATGGGCAACCATACCGAATATGGTCTAACCACCCATTATCAAATATGGTAAAACCATTATTGAAAATGGTGAAGCCATTGCCAAATATGGGCAAACCATTACCAAATATGGTCAACCCATGATCAAGCATAGCCAAACCATTGCCAAATATGGTTAAATCATTACAAAGTATAGCCAAACCAGTGCTGAATATGGTCAAACCATTGCCAAATGAGGTCAAACCATTGCCAAATATGGTCAAATCATTACAAAGTATGCTGAAGACCTTCCAACATACCTGGAGAACCATTCGGAAGCTGGCCCAGGACAGACAGGAGTGGAGAACATTTGTTGCTGCCCTACGTGCCAATAAGGCACAAAGGCATTGATGATGATGATGATGATTACAAAGTATAGCCAAACCATTACCACATAATGGTCCAACCACTGCCAAACATAGTCATACTATGCCAAACATTGTCTAACCATAGCTAAATATGGTCAAAGTATTGCCAAATATGGTCAAACCTCTTCACGTTACATAATTTGCACTTGTATATAAGATGAAATGAAAACGCAGTCTTAAAGAAAAGAAACTTTGATAAACAAACACAATGTTGAAGAAGGTACATTTTCATAGTGTTGTTCAGTGTAACCTAAAGTGAAGGAAATGCACATGTTTTTAACTAAATGAATACACACAGACACAGTCATACAGATTATTCTGGTGCCTTCAGAATGTTAAAAAAAACAGTTCTGTGATGGGGTGCTACACTGATTTCATGTGATCTTATGCCAATTATTGCACTTGGCTGTATTTTGAGCCTTCACCATTAACCGTCTGTAATTCTCTCCCCTTCACACAACTTGTTATCCTCTCCAAAATAACCATTTAAAAAAAATACTGTGCGTTTTCTTTTTTTTCCTCATTCCATTCTCTTTGGTAAAAAGGAAAAAAAAAGCTTGTACTCTGAATTTCAATTTCTGTTATTGAGTTAGTTATATTGGTATTTGTACTGTAAGTTAACTCTTTAACTTGATGACACAATAACGTATGAAAGCTTTGTGGTAGAACTTTGGGAGCAGGCTTGTTTCCTCGTTCACAAAGCACAGAGTGTTGCTGGTTTGCCACAAAAGCAGGACTGAAATAAGTTATGGCTTGATGTTCTGCCCCTGCTTTGCTAGCATAGACCAGTGTTCTTGTCACCATTTAGTGAATCAAAGTTGTTCAAGCCAAAACTTATAACTGGAAAACAGTCAGGTGAAAAACATAAATGAAATGGAATGGACAAAACACAATCCCATTGCCATCATCACAAAATGTCTGATCATAAAACTATACACGCACGTGTGCACACACACACAGTCTTCCCTCAAACACACCCATCTGTGTCAGAGAGGGAAAAACCCCAATAAATGTCAAACTACCATCTCCAACCATCACCACAGGGCTGGCAACAGTCCACAGTTAGATCCAAGCCTCACACGACACACAGATCATCATGAAAGCCCAGGTCCCTAACATACCTGCTGTCCTTAAAGCGGCTGCAGCGCTGCACGGGCACTTTGAGAATGTTGCCCTCTGTGGCGATGTAGATGGCGCCCTGTAGCACAGCACACAAAAACAGCTTCAGTCAGCGATAATGAAAACAAGACATTCCACCACCCACCCTCCCCAAACAACATTGATATGAGAGAGACAGTAGGACAGAGACAGTAGGACAGAGAGAGAGAGAGAGAGAGAGAGAGAGAGAGAGAGAGAGAGAGAGAGAGAGAGAGAGAGAGAGAGAGAGAGAAGAGAGAAAGAGAGACAGAGCGAGAGAGAGAGAGAGAGGGAGAGAGAGATAGAGAGAGAGAGATAGAGAGAGAGAGACAGAGACAGAGAAGGAGAGAGAGACACAGAGAGAAACAGAGACAGAGAGATAGACAGACAGACAGAGAGAGACAGACAGACAGAGAGAGAGAGACAGAGAGAGAAACAGAGATACAGAGAGAGAGTTTCAGTGACCGTTGCAATGGTTAGGATTTCTGGCCAAATGTATTGTGGTTGCATTTCTACAACAGATAATACTCTCATTTCTCTTTGGCCTTAAACGACACATTTTGCCTATCAGTAGTCACCAGGAAACTATCCTTCACGCAATCGCCACCCCCTTACCCATCCCCACCCTTTGTATAACTCAGGATCCTTGCTAGACTTCTTCCTCTTCTTTCTCGAACACTCAGACAGCAACTATTGTTACCTGTCAATATGAGCAAAATTGCGTTGCGCTGCCGTTAAGCGCCTGACAAGTCAGGCCCAGCACATCCAACTTCGGCACGAGACAGAATTGTTATCTTTTAAGTCTTTCTGGGGGGAAAGGCAGGAGAATGGACCAAGACGGCAGAAAATAGACAAGAAGGAGGTGACAAGAAGAAAGAGAGGGATAGAAAAGAGGAAATTCCTAGCACAGAATTTGAGAAGGTGGGGGATGACATTTACACTGACAACGAGGGATGACATTTACACTGACAGCGGGGATGATGACATTTACACTGACAGCGGGGATGATGACATTTACACTGACAGCGGGGATGATGACATTTACACTGACAGCAGGAATGACATTTACACTGACAGTGGAGATGATGACATTTACACTGACAGCAGGAATGACATTTACACTGACAGCAGGAATGACATAACACTGACAGTGGAGATGATGACATTTACACTGACAGTGGAGATGATGACATTTACACTGACAGCGGGGATGATGACATTTACACTGACAGTGGAGATGATGACATTTACACTGACAGCGGGGATGACGACATTTACACTGACAGCGGAGATGATGACATTTACACTGACAGCGGAGATGATGACATTTACACTGACAGCGGAGATGATGACATTTACACTGACAGCGGAGATGATGACATTACACTGACAGCGGGGATGATGACATTTACACTGACAGCGGGGATGCTGTTTACACCGACAGCGGGGATGATGACATTTACACTGACAGCGGGGATGCTGTTTACACCGACAGTGAGGATGATGACATTTACACTGACAGCGAGGAAGACATTTACACTGACAGCGGGGATGATGACATTTACACTGACAGTGAGGATGATGACATTTACACTGACAGCGGGGATGATGACATTACACTGACAGCGGGGATGATGACATTTACACTGACAGCGGGGATGATGACATTTACACTGACAGCGAGGATGACATTTACACTGATAGTAGGGATGACATTTACACTGACAGCGGAGATGATGACATTTACACTGACAGTGGAGATGATGACATTTACACTGACAGTGGGGATGATGACATTTACACTGACAGCGGGGATGACATTTACACTGACAGCGGGGATGATGACATTTACACTGACAGCGGAGGATGATTACATTTACACTGACAGCGGAGGATGATGACATTTACACTGACAGCGGGGATGACGACATTTACACTGACAGCGGAGATGATGACATTTACACTGACAGCGGGGATGACGACATTTACACTGACAGTGAAGATGATGACATTTACACTGACAACGAGGGATGACATTTACACTGACAGCGGGGATGATGACATTACACTGACAGCGGGGATGATGACATTTACACTGACAGCGAGGATGACATTTACACTGACAGTAGGGATGACATTTACACTGACAGCGGAGATGATGACATTTACACTGACAGCGGGGATGACATTTACACTGACAGTGGAGATGATGACATTTACACTGACAGTGGAGATGATGACATTTACACTGACAGCGGAGGATGATGACATTTACACTGACAGCGGGGATGATGACATTTACACTGACAGTGGAGATGATGACATTTACACTGACAGCGAGGATGATGACATTTACACTGACAGCGGGGATGATGACATTTACACTGACAGCGGGGATGATGACATTTACACTGACAGTGGAGATGATGACATTTACACTGACAGTGAGGATGATGACATTTACACTGACAGCGGAGGATGGTGACATTTACACTGACAGTGGAGATGATGACATTTACACTGACAGTGAGGATGATGACATTTACACTGACAGTGAGGATGATGACATTTACACTGACAGTGAGGATGATGACATTTACACTGACAGCGGAGATGATGACATTTACACTGACAGTGAGGATGATGACATTTACACTGACAGTGAGGATGATGACATTTACACTGACAGCGGAGATGATGACATTTACACTGACAGTGAGGATGATGACATTTACACTGACAGTAGGGATGACATTTACACTGACAGCGGAGATGATGACATTTACACTGACAGCGGGGATGACATTTACACTGACAGTGGAGATGATGACATTTACACTGACAGTGGAGATGATGACATTTACACTGACAGCGGAGGATGATGACATTTACACTGACAGCGGGGATGATGACATTTACACTGACAGTGGAGATGATGACATTTACACTGACAGCGAGGATGATGACATTTACACTGACAGCGGGGATGATGACATTTACACTGACAGCGGGGATGATGACATTTACACTGACAGTGGAGATGATGACATTTACACTGACAGTGAGGATGATGACATTTACACTGACAGCGGAGGATGGTGACATTTACACTGACAGTGGAGATGATGACATTTACACTGACAGCGAGGATGATGACATTTACACTGACAGCGGGGATGATGACATTTACACTGACAGTGGAGATGATGACATTTACACTGACAGCGAGGATGATGA
>CM054162.1:43255437-43260437 GCA_028751875.1 Rapana venosa
CATGGGTCAAGGTCATAGGTACACGCAGCCCACCTGGCGAGAAACTGTCCGCAACAACGTTCGTGGCTGATAGGTTGAAGATTTGAGGTCACTGGCCTCTGCTGCTGACCTTTCACTTTTAAAAGGGGTGTTCTCCATGTGTGTGGTGTGTGTGTGTGTGTGTGTGTGTGTACACACACACACACACACACACACACACATATATATATATTATATCATATTATATAGAGAGAGGCTATTGTCTAATCAGTGATCATATGGTAGATTTCCCGCATTTATTCGATCACTAAACATGTCAGAAGTCTGAGTAACATTGTGCATCACATAGACAGAGACAGACAGACAGGCACACACACACACTCCCTCTCTCTCTCTCTCCTTTTGTTTGCGCATTGTACACACACACACACGCACACTCCCCACCACACACACACACACACATAAACCCCTCCCCCACACACAAACACACACCTATATCCCCCCTTACCCCCCCCCCACACACACACACGCACACAGAGGCCCAGTGTACACACAGAGGCCCAGTGTAGTTTCTTTCCTTCAGCCACTTGGTTCTGCATTCCACAACTCACAACTCTAAACAAAACACACAGAAAACAAAACGGAAAAACAAAAACACACAGAAAACAAAACACACAGAAAACAAAACACACACAAAACAAAACACACAGAAAACACCACACTCACAAAACAAAACACGCACAAAACAAAACGGAAAACAAAACACACACAAAACAAAACAAAACACACAGAAAACAAAACACAGAAAACAACACAAAGAAAAACAAAACGGAAAACAAAACACACAGAAAACAAAACACACAGAAAACAAAACACACAGAAAACACACAGAAAACAAAACACACAGAAAACAAAACACACAGAAAACAAAACACACAGAAAACACACAGAAAACAAAACACACAGAAAACAAAACGGAAACAAAACACACAGAAAACAACACAAAGAAAAACAAAACACACAGAAAAACAAAACACACAGAAAACAAAACAGAAAACAAAACGGAAAAACAAAACACACAGAAAACAAAACACACAGAAAACACACAGAAAACAAAACACACAGAAAACAAAACGGAAAACAAAACACACAGAAAACAACACAAAGAAAAACAAAACACACAGAAAACAACACAAAGAAAAACAAAACACACAGAAAACAAAACACACACAAAACAAAACAGAAAACAAAACACACAGAAAACACACAGAAAAACAGAAAACAAAACACACACAAAACAAAACACACAGAAAACAAAACACACACAAAACAAAACACACACAAAACAAAACACACAAAAAACAAAACACACACAAAACAAAACACACAGAAAAACAAAACACACAGAAAACAAAACACACAGAAAACAAAACACACAGAAAAACACAGAAAACAAAACACACACAAAACACACAGAAAACAAAACAGAAAACAAAACACACAGAAAAACACACAGAAAACAAAACAGAAAACAAAACAAAACAGAAAACAAAACACACAGAAAACACACAAAACAAAACACACAGAAAACAAAACACACAGAAAACAAACACACAGAAAACAAAACACGCAGAAAACAAAACAGAAAACAAACACACAGAAAACAAAACAGAAAACAAAACACACAGAAACAAAACAGAAAACAAAACAGAAAACAAAACACACAGAAAACAAAACACACAGAAAACAAAACACACAGAAAACAAAACACACAGAAAACAAAACAGAAAACAAAACACACAGAAAACAAAACGGAAAACAAAACACACACAAAACAAAACGGAAAACAAAACACACAGAAAAACAAAACAGAAAACAAAACGGAAAACAAAACACACAGAAAACAAAACAAAACACACAGAAAACAAAACACACAGAAAACAACACAAAGAAAAACAAAACGGAAAACAAAACACACAGAAAACAAAACACACAGAAAACAAAACACAAGAAAACAAAACGGAAAAACAAAACACACAGAAAACAACACAAAGAAAACAAAACACACAGAAAACAACACAAAGAAAAACAAAACACACAGAAAACAAAACACACACAAAACAAAACAGAAAACAAAACACACAGAAAACCACACAGAAAAACAGAAAACAAAACACACACAAAACAAAAACACACAGAAAACAAACACACACAAAACAAAACACACACAAAACAAAACACACACAAAACAAACACACAAAAAACAAAACACACACAAAACAAAACACACAGAAAACAAAACACACAGAAAACAAAACACACAGAAAACACACAGAAAACAAAACACACAGAAAACAAAACACACAGAAAACAAAACACACAGAAAACAAAACACACAGAAAACACACAGAAAAACAAAACACACAGAAAACAAAACACACAGAAAACAAAACACACACAAAACACACAGAAAACAAAACACACAGAAAACAAAACACACACAAAACACACACAAAACAAAACACACACAAAACAAAACACACACAAAACAAAACACACACAAAACAAAACACAACACAAAACACACAGAAAACAAAACACACAGAAAACAAAACAGAAAACAAAACACACAGAAAACAAAACAGAAAACAAAACACACACAAAACACACAGAAAACAAAACACACAGAAAACAAAACACACACAAAACAAAACAGAAAACAAAACACACAAAGCCAAACAAAGCCCATCGAGCAGACGGGGAAGGAAGGGAGGGAGGGAGGGTGGATGGGGGGGGGGGGGGGAGGCAGTGAGGAGAGGAGGGTGTGAGGAGGGCAGACATAACAAACAGCCTGTGTAGTTTGTCCAAACAACAGATAAAACCCTGACCCCTTCTGATCCCCCCTTCCCCCCCCCTGTCTGTCTGTCTGTCTGTCTGTCTGTCTCTCCTTTTGTTTGCGCATTACACACACACACAAACAAACACACACACACACATACACACACACACACACCACAAGCAAACAAACAAACACACACACACATACACACAAGCAAACAAACAAACACACACACACACACACAAGCAAACAAACAAACACACACACACACACACACAAACAAACACACTCACATACACAAACACTCTCGCTCTCTCCTTTTGTGTGCGCATTAAACACACACACACACACACACGCACGCACGCACACCCACGCACTCTCTCTCACTCTATATCTCACACACACACATACTCTCTCTCTCCTTTTGTTTGTGCATTTCACACACAACACACACACACACACACACACACACACACACACACACACACACAACACACACACACACACACACACACACACAAGCACTCTCGCTCTCTCCTTTTGTGTGCGCATTACACACACACACACACGCCACACACACACGCACGCACTCTCTCCTCACTCATACTCATCACAACCACACACATACCTCTCTCTCTCTCTCCTTTTGTTTGTGCATTCACACACACACACACACACTCTCTCTCTCTCTCTTCTTCTCTTCCATCTCACACACACACCCACACAACGACGCACCACTCTCATACACACCATACACACACACACACAAACACACACACACACACACACACACACCACACTCTCCTCTCCTCTCACCCACACAACACGCACGCGCACACACACCACTTTCTCTCACTCACCCACACACACACAAACCTCTCTCTCTCTCTTCACACACACACACACCCCCCCCCCCCCCCCACACACACACACACAAAACCACCCCACCACCACTACTCCACCACACACACCACAACACCCCAAACCACACACACCACCAACCACAACACACACCCCCCCACACCCCAACCCACACCCCCCCCCCCACCCCCTACAACCCCCCCCCCACTCCCCTACCACCCCCCCACTCCCCACACCACCCCCCCAACCCCCCCCCAACCCCCTACACCCCCCCCCCACTCCCTACACCCCCCTCCCTACACACCCCCCATCCCACTCACCCCCCACATCCCCACGACTCTCAGTGGGTGGTGGTTGGTGTGTGCTGGCCCTGCGCACGACTGACTGTGGTGGTGGGTGGTGGTCGTGGCACTGACAGTGTGTGGTGTGGTGTGGTGTGGTTGGTGGTCTGTGGCACTGACTGTGGGGTGGTGGTGGGTGGTGTGTCTGTGGCACTGACTGTGGTGGTGTGGTGTGGTTGGTGTGTGTGGTGTGGGTGGTGTGGTCTGTGGCACTGACTGTGGTGTGGTGTGGTGTGGTGGTGGTCTGTGGCACTGACTGTGGGGTGGTGGTGTGGTGGTGTGTGTGTGTGTGGTGTGGTGTGGTGTGGTCTGTGGCACTGACTGTGGGTGGTGTGGTGGTGGTTGTGGTGTGGGTGGTGTGGTGTGGTTGTGTGGTGTGGTGGTGTGGTCTGTGGCATGATGGTGTGTGGTGTGGTGTGGTGTGTGTGTGGTGTGGTCTGTGGCACTGACTGTGGTGTGGTGTGGTGTGGTGTGGTGTGGTGTGGTCTGTGGCACTGACTGTGGTGTGGTGTGGTGGTGTGGTGTGGTGGTGGTGTGGTGTGGTTGTGTGCACTGACTGGTGTGTGGTGTGGTGTGGTGTGTGTGGTGTGGTCTGTGGCACTGACTGTGGGGTGGTGTGGTTGTGTGTGTGGTGTGGTGTGGGTGCTGTGTGGTGGTGGTGTGGGGGGGTGGGGTCTTGCGGCACTGACTGTGGGGTGGTGTGGTGTGGGTGGTGTGGTGTGTTGGTTTGGGGTGTTGTGTGGTTGTGTGTGGTGGGTTGCGTGACTGTGTGTGTGTGTGGTGTGGTGTGTTGGTGTGGTGTGGTCTGCGGCACTGACTGTGGTGTTGGGTGTGGTGTGGGTGTGGGTGTTGGTGTGTCTGGCACTGACTGTGGTGTGGTGTGGTGTGGTGTGTGTGCTGTGGTGTGGTGTGGTTCTGTGGCACTGCACTGATGTGGTGTGGTGTGGTGTGTGGTGTGGTGTGGTGTGGTGTGGTCTGTG
>CM054162.1:43270437-43287937 GCA_028751875.1 Rapana venosa
CTAATGCCTTTGGGTGTTATTAGTCATCAGTTTGGTCTTCTCTGCACTGATTTCCATGCCGTATGTTTTGGAGGCCTTATCCAAGTGTTCTGTTAGGCTGGCAAGCTCTTTTTCTGATCCTGCTATTCCATCAATGTCATCTGCGAAGCGGAGGTTTGTGATCGTTCTGCCACCGATGCTGACTGATCCTTCATGATGTTCCAGTGCATCAGCCATGATTCTCTCAAGGAAGATGTTGAAAAGAGTGGGTGAGAGTAGACAAGCCCTGCCTTACTCCAACTGTTTGTTCGAAACCATTCTCCAATGTTGTTGTTGTAGTACACTGCACTGGTGGCCTCGCTGTACAGCTGTTTGATGACTCTGATCAGGTTTGCATTGATGCTGTACAAATTCATGGTTGCCCACAAAGCTGCATGCCACACCCTGTCAAATGCCTTCTTAAAATCGATAAATACGTGGTAAAGGTCTTGTTGATGTTGAAGGTACCGCTCACATAGTATTCTGAGGTTGAATATCTGTTCTGTTGTGCTGCGCCCTGCGCTGAAACCTGCTTGTTCCTCAGCAATGATGGTCTCTGCTTGTGGCTTCAGTCTATTCAATATTATCTGCAGCATGACCTTGCTTGGGTGACATATGAGGCTGATTGTGCGGTAATTATGGCATTGTTTGTAGATTTCCTTTCTTGGGAGGGTGATGATGAGTGACTGCGTCCATGGTGTTGGCCATTTTCCTGTCTGCCAGATCTTGTTGCAGATTCTTAGTAGGGCGCTGATCATGGCTTCCCCTCCAGCTTGGACCAACTCAGCTGGAATGTTGTCAGCCCCTGCTGACTTCCCCTTTTTCAGCGATCTGACTGCTGTTTCCACTTCTTCTCGGAGGATAGGGTGACTGTCTGTGTCTTTGCTTTCGGGTACATTAAGGACTTCTGGATCTCCTGCGGTTCTATAGTTATACAGGTCGGAGCAGTATTCTGTCCATCTGTTCAGAATATCCGGTCGTCAGTGAGACACTTCCCATTTTTGTCTTGGATTGTTAAACCTTTTCTCTGTTTCGTGCTAGTCAGGTCTTTCACCAGCTGATATGCTTTCTTGCTATGTTTTTTCTTTGATGTTCTCTTCAATGTCTTGGCACTGTTCACCGATCCATTTCTCTTTTGCCTCCGTCATGGACTTCCTGATTCTTTTGTTGACTGCCCTATATTGTTCTGCTCTTTCTTTTGTTTCATTTTTCTTTTCTTCAACTCTCTACGCTTGTCGCATAGTTGTAGGATGTTAGGTGTGACCCATGGTTTTTTGACTGGTCGGCGTTTGCCAAGAAGCTCGTTTGCTGTTTCAGTCACCGCTGTATTGAAACTATTCGTCAGTGTATCTATGTCTGAGTCTATCACAGTGAGTGCTGCAAACTTTCCACCTATCCTTGCTTGAAAAATTTCTAATACCTCTGGGTCCTTCAGCTTCTCGAGGTCAAATTTGATCCTGATGTTGTTCCGCTTGTGGATTATCTTTAGACGTAGTCGGAAAGTCATCATCACAAGATCATGATCACTCCCTATGTCTGCTCCTGGAAAACTTCGTGTCTGTGCGATGTTAACGCTAGACTGAAATCGTCTTTTCACCATGATGTAATCTATTTGGTTGTGGTGTTCTCCATTTGGGCTATGCCATGTCCATTTTCTGGATTTCTTGTGTGGGCCAAGTGTATTCACTAGCTGGAGGTGGTTGTTACTGGCAAACTCCAGGAGTCTCAAGCCTCTTTCATTTGATTGGTTATTACAATGTGGCCCACAAACGCCCTCCCAGTCTTTCCATGCATCTTCTACCTTGGCGTTCCAGTCGCCTTGCACAACGAGAATGTCTTTCTTGGGTGTTTGATTCAGAACCTCTTGTAGCTGGTCATAAAATTTTTCTACGGCTTCATCTGTGCAGTCTGATGTAGGGGCGTATGCCTGTACTATAGTTATGTTAAAGGGGGTTGCTCTCAGGCGAAAACCTTTCAGAATAAATAGCATTTCCCGGTCCTGGAAATTCTGTGCTAGGAATTCCCTCTTTTCTTTTTCTCTTTTTGGTTTAAAATTTATTTTTCTTCTTCTTCTTCTTCTTCTTCTTCTTCTTCTTCTTCTTCGTCGAACGCTCAGACAGCAACTCCTGAGGCCCTGACAAATGCTGCCGTGTTACGCTGAAGGCCCTCCCTCCAGGGGCCCGAAGAGTTTGTCCCTCATCGGCAGATAGGTCAGTAGGCCAGATATCGGCCCTCAGGTTTTGGTGTGCTGGACAAACAGGTCTATTCAATATACGCTCACCATAACAATAATAATAACACATTAATACAGCAGGTATCTCTCTCTTTGTTTCTGCCTTGTTCCTGTCACCTCCGTCGGGTCTATTTTCTGCCTCCTTGGTCTATTCTGCTTTAAAAAAATAAAAGGGACTTAAAAGATACCAATTCTCTCCCATGCCGAAGACGCAAGTGCTAGGCCTGACTTGTCAGGCGCCTCACGGCAGCGGAACGCATTTTCGCTCATATGACAGACAACAATAGCTGCTGTCTGACTGTCTGACGAAGTGGAAAACTCTTAAACTCTTTTTAAACTGTAGGGATTAACCTTTTAAACTGTCTTAAACTTTAGGGTTTAACGCTTTTAAACCAGCTGAAACATTTGGAATTACATTTTTTGTAACTCAATCTCTGGAACTATTGGGAGTAAACGAGTAGAAGAAGCAGAAGAAGCAGAAGAAGCAGAAGAGGCAGAAGAAGAAGAAGTGGAAGAAAAAAACGAAGAAGAAGAAGAATTGCGAAAAAGAATAAGAAGAGGAAGAAGAAGAAGAAACGAAGAAGGAGAATAAGAAGAGGAAGAAGAAGAAAATAGTGGGTTTCATCTTCAAATTCTCTGACACTATTGGCTTTAAATATTACACGCCCTGAAACTATTGGTTTTAAACTTTTAAACTCTAAAACTATTGGATTTAAACCGTTGATGTCTCTTAAATCACTGGTTTTAAACTCTCAAGCTATTAGGTCTAAACATTTACACTTATTTAAACTAGTGGTTCTAAACTTCTAAACTCCCTTGAAATATACATTTAAAACCTTTAAACTCTCTTAAAAAATATTGGATTCAAAGTTGAGACTTTCTTTAACTATTAGGTTGAAACGTATAAAATTTCTTACACTATTGGACATAAAAAAAACACCAACAACAGCGTCATTTGTTGAAAGTAGTGTGTGTTACAAGCACCTACACAGAATAGTTTTGAATCACTGAAACACGTTTTCCTGTTTTTATTGCAAATGACATGCCTACACTGTCATGACATAATTAATCTGGAAAAAATATGACAGAACATTTTGAACATATCACAGCGATATTGAGGGAAAAAACACCCCCATCCCCCTCTTCCTTTCGCAAAAACCACCACAACAAAGAAATCATCCTGAAGTAAAAGCTGTGTGTGTTTTCAGTTTTGTCCCCCCCCCCCCTAAATTCCGCCCTGTGCTCTTTTTTCCCCTCTCACCGGTCTCCAGGTGCAGGCAGGACTGAAGGAGTTGGTGCCACAGGCAAAAACCTCATCCCCATGAAGGAGTAACACCCGGACAAAATTGTGACACGTCTCCTGCAAAACACACACACACACGAGGTAGGAAATGACAGAAAAAATCCACCCTAACACATTTGCCACCCATACAACATACCAACTCTACCATACCACCCCATCCTTGCTATAAATTATCCTCACACGATAAATACACCCATTGTAGCAAACACTAGATCAAGATATAATAAATGTCATATGAGGCAAAATCAAGACATCCCACACATTTTTCCTTTTCCCGAGGCAAACACATAGACTCCACACAGACAAGAAACACACACACAATACATAATCATCCAAAAGGCAAACACCAGAAAATTACACTCATATAGACATTAACATAACATTTACAACATAGAATTAAACACAAGACTTACACACTAGACATTAAATATAGACAATACACAGTAACATTCCATTTATAAACATACACACACACATAAATCCCATCAGTGCTATTCCATAGGCAAATAGTAAGTCTCAGGCATCCTGTCTTGGCTTATTGGCTCCCTACCTCACCATCAATCACAGAAGAGTAGAGAGAGAAAGAAAGATAGAATAAGAGAACAAAGAAAGAAGATATAAGACAGAGAAAGAGAGGAAGAGAAATGAAAAAAATAAGAGAGAAGAGAAGCAGAACAAAGTTGAGAGAGAAGACATCACAAGAAGAGAAGAGATAGAAGTATAATAAGAAGAGAGAGAGAGAAGAGAGAGATAGATCACTAGAGAGTAAGAGAAAAGCAAACACAAGAGGCAACAGACAGAGAACTGAGAACGAAACGAACAAGAACAGAGACAGATGAGAAAGACACAACATGAGAGACAAAGAAGATAGACACAGAGAGACACAAAGAGAACACACGGAGAGATGGTTAAGAGGAGAGAGAGAAGAATGCACAGAGAGAGAGAACAGACAGCAGACAGAGAGGGACGACAGACAGAGACTGAGAGACTGAGAGAGAGACAGAGACAAGACAGAGAGAATGACACAGAGAGAAGAAAGAGATAGAGACAGAGAAGAGAGACAGAGTAAAACAGAGAGAGAGAAGAGAAGAGAGAGAGAGAAGAGAAGAGAGAGAGAGAGATGCACAAGAGAGAGAGAAACGACACACGAGAGAGAAGACAGACAGAGACTGAGAGACTGAGAGAGAGACAGAGAGAGAAGCAGACAGACAGACAGACGAGACGAGAGAAGAGAGAGAGGAGAAGAGAAAGCGAGAGAGACAGAGACAGACAGAGAGACAGAGAGAGACATGAGCAGAGACGAGAGAGACAGAGACAGACAGAGAGAGAACATGCAGACAGAGACAGACGAGAGAGAAGGAGAGAAGAGAGAAGAAGAGAGAAGAGAGAGAGAGAGAAGAGAGAGAGAGAGAGAGAGAGAGGAGGGGGGGGGAAGAGGCATTATAAAATTCCTGCCTAAACCACACCCTTTCCCTCTTGCTCCAAATCAATAGCCATTAGAAAGGGCCGATACAGACGCTGATCACAGACAGATACACACACAGATAAACACACAGATAACTACACAGATAACGGACCACATCAAACACATCCTACACATTCCTGTTGACTGTCATCTACTTGACATAGTCAAGCCATATTTTTTTTTCATGTTTCTTTACTTTATGGGGGACGGGATAGCTCAGTGGTCAGAGCACTCGCTTTCCCCCCAGCCAAGGTTCAGCAGCGTCGAGCGTGGTTACCAGTTGGATGGGTGACCGTTTGCGCGCCTTGGCTTCAGTACAGTCCCCTACTTCACCCAGCTGTAAATGGGTACCTCTTTAGGGTCAGGGAAGGTAAAGCAGCGAGGGAGAGGAGATGGGCGCCGCCCTCAATATGCTGGCCCCTAGAGAAGTTGAGGTCTCTGATGCCTCGCTCCTCTACGACCACCTAGGTTACAGGACATCTTTACCTTTTTACATTTATACTTCATAATTTTTATGCCTCTCTCCTTTTTTGTGAATTTGTTTCTTTGCTTTTTTACCCTCTATATATAAAAAACCGAACTATCATAATAGAATATAATGAACTTGAATAAAAATGGTTTTTTAAAAAAGCCTAAACAAACAAAAACAGACAAAACACGTAAAGACAACCAGACAAAACAGCAAGTAAAAAAAGGCAACAACAAAAAACCCAACCAGAGAACCCCTAACCAGCATCAGCACCGCTCACCTCGTCCTGGCCAGTGTTGATGCACTTCTCCACCACGTCCGGCGGTGACCCCCAGTCGCTGACCTCCAGGGCATCAAGGTCGTCCAGGGAGAGGCGAAAGAGGAAATCGCGGCCCCCTACCAACACTTGGCCCCTGGCCTCATCCAGCACCACCTGCGTGTAGCCCACCAGGTTGGAGTGCTGGAAGCGACTGCCCTCCACCAGCAGGTCTGCACACACACACAGAGAACGGGTCAAGGTCACGGTCAAGGTCAAGGTGTTCCCATAGCCTTTGCTGTCGTTGGGGAGCGAGATGTCAGAGACCTCAGCTTCTCTCCAGAGAGAGAGTCTGACAAGTCAGACCCAACGCATCTGACTTGGGCACGGGAGAGAACTGTGTTAACTTGGAAGTCTTTCTGGAGAAAAAAAAGGGGCAGGAGAATGGAGCTAGAAGGCAGAGCGTAGACAAGGAGAAGGTGACAGAAACAAGGCAGAATCAAAGAGAGGGATAGAAAAGAGGGAATTCCTCGTACAGGGTTTCCGGAAGGTGGGGATGGTATTTATACTGACAGGCCCCCGGCATTCCCACAGGGGAAGAAGGCGTCAAGAGGCATACTCTCTTTGACCATTATTTTGTTTTGCTGCTCTGTGACTACGCACCGTACTCTACGCTTTCTCATCATCATCATCATCAACCATTACACCCAGCGGTGTGTAGGGCAGCAACAAAGCGCTTCCACTCCTGCCTATCCTGGGCCAACCTAGTCACTGATCCCCCAAGAGTGCTGCATGGCCTTCATCTCACTTTCTACAGTCCTCCTCCACGCTTTCTAGTGTAATAATTTTATCCTGACGTTAACCCGGGTCCGAGAGATACAGACGTCTGCGGTGCTGGTCAAGTCACTGGACCAACTGTCTCCACATGTGGGAAGCAGACGATGCTGAACTGTGCGGCACGAGTCTTCCCGTGAGCTCAGAGCTAACTCGGGGGAGGAGGAGCCGATCAGAGTAAACACCAAAAACAAAGACACACACACAAACACACACACACAAACACAACCTAGGATTTTCATAGGATTCGAACCAGCAACCTTCCAGCCAGGAACCTTAATTAAGGGCTAACCACTGGGCCACGGGGCAGGTGCCCTTCTATTCATGGTCAAGCACTGGGCAGGTGCCCTTCTATTCATGGTCAAGCACTGGGCAGGTGCCCTTCTGTTCATGGTTAAGCACTGGGCAGGTGCCCTTCTGTTCATGGTTAACCATGGGACAGGTGCCCTTCTATTCATGGTTAACCATGGGGCAGGTGCCCTTCTATTCATGGTTAAGCACTGGGCAGGTGCCCTTCTATTCATGGTTAAGCACTGGGCAGGTGGCCTTCTATTCATGGTTAAGCACGGGGCAGGTGCCCTTCTATTACTCGGCTGCTTGAAAACACTGCCCAGGAGAACTCAGCGACAAAACGCGCAGTGTGTGGAGGGAGGGTAGACTACAAGCAGACCTGCACCAGACTGGCAGCTTCACACTCTACACTTCACCGGCATGAAGCAGCAGACCCAGGCCACAGACACATCACAGTGCTGAGCACTGAAGACATCAGGCACAGTTCGGCAATGGCAGGGCTGCAGTCCCAGGTCTGGCACACAGCAGTCAGGGATGTCAGGACTGAGCTGTCTGGGTCAGAGGGTATCTGGCACCTTTGTCTCAGGAAGAAGCCTGGAGGTTTAGAGGTGATGCACCCTTCTACAAAAACGAGACTGCGAGTTCGATTCCCGTCTAATGCCTGACCACGAGTGTCAGTCTTTCATTTGACACAAGAAGCTGAGGTCCTGTGTGCTACAAACAATTACCTGCATGGGCACGTACAACAACAACAAACAACAACAACAAAACACACACAACACAAACCCAAACGGCAAAGCCCTGTCACCATTCTGAGGGAGAAATGTCACTCCCGAAGGGACACAAGTGCAGCCTTCACACGCAGGCAGGAAACAATTAAAAACGGGTGGCGCTGCGCAGTGGTGACACACCCTCGACAGGAGCAGCAGCAGCCCTGATTTTTCACACTGAGAGAAAACTGGAGGGGGGAGGGGGGAGGGGCAGGATAGTCTATCTAACTATTCTTTATTTCGAGGATAATGGAATAAGCTTTTGTGTACTTATTTTTTTACATCCAGTCCCCGTGAGTAGGCAGCTTTGTAAATTTTGTCATCCGTTCCCACCGGTACACAATGGCCTACTCTTCCGAAAAGCGGAACGGGTTTTAACGTGTGCGCAAGATGTCTGCGTGGCGTTCGCACACGGGGCCTCGGTTTATAGTCTCATCCGAAGGACTTTAGGGAGAGTGGAGTCGGCACTGATGTTAACTCTAGAGGAAAAATCCTCTTGAACGAGATTCGAGCCCGGGTCAGTAGATCATGAATGCATCACTCTAACCTCCAGACTATCCCGTCTTGTGGTTAGAGCATTGTGCTCGTGATTTGTCGGCCCAGGATCAAGTCCCGTTCGAGCCACCACCAAGAAGCCGTTCAGGGGGATTTTTCCCCAGGAGTTAACATCAGTGCTGACTCCACTCTCCCCAAAAGTCCTTCGGATGAGACTATAAACCGAGGCCCCGTGTGCGAACACACGCAGGAAAGCTACCACACACGTTAAAACCTGTTCTGACTTTTGGAAGAGTAGGTCATTACATTTTGTACTGGTAAGAATGGATGACAAAAATGTATTGTAAAAAAACCCCGCATGCGCACTGGTGTTACATTTTGTACTGGTAAGAATGGATGACAAAAATGTATTGTATAAAAACCCCGCATGCGCACTGGTGTTGTGTTTAGATAGACACCATTCCTGCAGTGGGAATGTGGATACCTTAAAGGAGGGCAAAAAAGTCGCATACGTTTCAATCTGACCATTGGTGAACCTCGGAGCTCTAGCCGAGAAAGATGGGGAAAAATATACAGAGAAGAAACAACTCTGACATGTCACAAATGACTGTACGTGACGTCAGTGTGACGTTAACATGTCATCACAGTCACCAGCCTGCACACCCGTGTGGTCATTGTTTTTCTAGTGGTGCACAGCTGAGACTGACCTATCCATCTTCCATACACACACACACACACACACACATACACACACACACAACACACACAACACACACACACACACACACCTACCACACCACACACACACACATACACACACCCCCCCCCCCCCCCACACACACACAACCCACACACACACACACACACACATACACAACACCCACACACCCCACACACACACACACACACACAACACACACACACACATCACACACACACACCCACCAACACACACACACACACACACACACACACACACACACCACACACACACACACACACACACCACACACACACACCACACACAACACACTACAACACACACCACACACACACCACCACATACACACATCACCACACACACACACCCACACACACACCACACACACACACACACATACGCACACACACCCCCACCCCCCCACCCACACACCACTACACACACAAACCCACACACACCAAAACACACATACCACACACACACCACATTCACCCACATCACCACACAACACATACACACACACACACCCCAACCACAACACACACACACCACTCACACAACACCCCCCCACCCCCACACACACACCCCTACCCCACAACACACCCCACATCACACACACACCACTGCTCATGATGTGGGATGCTGGCCACGAATCCTCATTATTTGTATTCTTGCTCGATAACCTTATTAACCCCTCTGGACTCTGAAACATCTGGCTGTGCTTCAAACCAGAACAGTCTGATGTCAGGTGTCCCCACAGTACACAGTGCTTCATAACAACGACAGTATTGCCACAGTATCAAGTGCTTCATTTGTTCATAACAACGACAGTATTGCCACAGTATCAAGTGTTTCAGTTCTTCATAACAACGACAGTATTGCCAAAATATAAAGTGCTTCATTTCTTCATAACAACGACAGTATTGCCACAGTATCAAGTGCTTCATTTCTTCATAACAACGACAGTATTGCCACAGTACAAAGCGCTTCAGTTCTTCATAACAACAACAGTATTGCCACAGTATCAAGTGCTTCATTTCTTCATAACAACGACAGTATTGCCACAGTATCAAGTGCTTCATTTCTTTTCTTGATAACAACAATATCAATGCTGTTTGGCGTCTAAAACAGACAACAGTATTGCCACAGTATAGGGTACTTCATTTCTTGATAGCAACAACAGTATTTCCTCCAGTATAAAACGATTCATTTCTGGATAATAACAACAATGTTCCCACAGTATAAAATGCTTCATTTCTTGATAACAACGACAGTATTGCCAATGGATGGATAAACGCATGGATGGATGGATGGATGGGTGGATGGATGGATGGATAGATGGATGGGTGGGTGGATGGATGGATGGATGGATGGATGGATGGGTGGGTGGATAGATGGATGGATTGATGGGTGGGTGGATGGATGGGTGGGTGGGTGGTTGGATGGAGGGAGGGAGATATGGATGGATGGATGGAATCACGGAGCAGCAGCAGCAGTAACAGTAGTAGTGAATGCTATTTACACTGAAAATATACCCGGCATCAACGGTAACAGTTTAGAGTAAGGGGAGAGGAGGGGGAGGAGAAGGGAGGAGAGGGAGAAAATTAATAAAATCCAGTTCTTAACCAAGGTCCAAACTGGAAAGGACACCAACCTTCAAGTCGCCAGATGGCCACACAGAGCAGCAGACCCAGCACAGACAGCTTGACTCCAAACACCTCCACTGCAGAGCACCTCGCCACACATTGCCTACACATACTCCCCATGAACACAGCTTCTCCACAAGATTTGAACTTGAAATCCCTTAGAATATGTGGCCACGTCAAGAATGTACCACTCGGCCTCCCCTCTCACAATATATCTCAGTTATGGAATGGGTTTTGTTCACAGACAATGAAGAAAGAGAAAACTCCACACACACACGCTCACTCCACTGATATCCACGAATGCAAAGTTGAATCACTTTTAAATAATTATCATCTTCATACCAATCCACTCACGCTGCAAAAAGCACCACATCTCACTTCGGTCAAATATTACTTGAACACATTGGGCTTATCTGTCTTTTTCTCTCGAGAAGCTGTTTCTAGCAAAAACAACCACCCTGACTTTTCAAACTTTTAGGAAAATAATTATGTACACCGTCACATAAGGGCTTCACAGTAATTACACAAAACCATCACTGCTACTATCCTTTGCATCAATATAAAAATTTGTTTTTATATTTTGCATCTACACAAAGTACGATTTGTACAAACATTCTCTGGCACTAACATGGTTTCAGTCCTTAAAAGAAAACTTTGGCAGGAACTGACCAACTCTTGGTTCTAAATATGTTGGCGTTTGCCGGAAGAAACCAAGCCCCAAATCTGCACAAAGGTCACTCAAGGTCATCTTCCATGGGACACTTCTTCTGTTGGCGTCTTCGAAAACACAACACAGAACAGATTAAATGATGCACTTTTCAGAAAATATTTGTTTGTCCACCATAAAGGTTCTGTTGCTGTTCCCAAAACACAACACACAGAAGCTTTACTGATTCCGTTTCTACAGCTAGTCCACCATAAAAGTTCTGTTGCTTTCTTTACAAACACAAGACACTGAACAGCTTTTCTTCTTCTTGTTGTGGTGGTGGCGGTTGTACCTACGTCCCAGCGCAGACGTCCGATTTAGAGACTGTAAAGCTTTCTACAGTATATCTGTCCACAAAAAGGATACTGTTGCTTTCTTTATAAACACAAGATGCACCAAAAGCTTGTCTTGTTGTGGTGGTTGTATCTATGTCCCAGCGGAGACGTCCGAATTTGAGACTGAAAAGCTTTACTGATCCACTCTTTACAATACATCTTCTGTCGACAAAAACGATTCTGTGGCTTTCTTTCTCAACACAAGACGGGAAAAGCTGTGCTGATCTCCTCTTTATAACATAATATTTTTATATCATCCGTCGACAAAAAGGATTCTGTCGCTTTCTTTCTCAACACAAGGCGGGAAAGGCTGTGCTGATCTCCTCTTTGAAACATAATAATTTTATATCATCCGTCGACAAAAAGGATTCTGTCGCTTTCTTTCTCAACACAAGACGGGAACAAGCTGTGCTGATCTCCTCTTTACAACATAATATTTTTATATCATCCGTCCACCAAAAAGGATTCTGTGGCTTTCTTTCTTAACACAAGACAGGAACAAGCTGTGCTGATCCGCTCTTTACAATACTTCTAAAGGATTCTGTCGCTTTCTTTCTCAACACAGGACGGGAACAAGCTGTGCTGATCTCCTCTTTACAACATAATATTTTTATATCATCCGTCCACCAAAAGGCTTCTGTGGCTTTCCTTCTCAACACAAGACAGAAAGGCTGTGCTGATCCCCTCTTCACACCGCCGCCTGTGTCACCACCAGTGTTCTCTCCCCTGTGTCAGAGGAGGCCGTGGCTCCTTCACGAAGTCTCTTTGAGAGGAGAGGGAAGTCTTCAAGCTCCAAGTGACGGAGCCCTTCATCCACACTACACACACTTTCAGGATGAATCACATTCACACTCACACACACACTTACATACAAAATACACATGCACGCACACACACAACGCACGCACAACCCCCCCCCCCCCCCCCCCCACACACACACACCACTTACCAACTTCTCAGTCAATCGACTTGTGATCTACCGACAGAGAGAGAGAGAGAGAGAGAGAGAGAAGAGAGAGAGAGAGAGAGAGAGAGAGAGAGAGAGAGAGAGAGAGAGAGATACACGGAGAGAGCAAAAAGAGAGCAAGAGAGAGAGAGAGCAAGAAAGAGAGAGAGAGAGAGACAGAGACTGACAGATAGAGAGAAAGAGAGAGAGAGAGAAAGAGAGAACTGATGATGGTGATGGTGGTTGTGATGATAATCTTTATATCCCAGAGTTACATATATCGAAGCATTCTCTCACTGTTCAGCTCTTGTCCTGAATAGGGAAGATGACAATGAAGAATAGAAATCACAGCAGAAAGAAAGGATACTTCACCATGTGTGTGTGTGTGTGTGTGTGTGTGTGTGTTGTGTGTGTGTGTGTGTGTGTGTGTGTGTGTGTGTGAGAGAGACAGACAGACAGGCAAACAGGCAGTCAGACAGAAGCAAGAACACACACACAGACAGAAAGAGAGAGAGAGAGAGGGAGAAAGAGAGAAGAGAGAGAGAGAGGAGAGAGAGAGAGAGAGAGAGAGGAGAGAGAGAGAGAGAGAGAGAGGGACAGACACACAGTCAGACAGACAGACAGACAGAGAAAGAGAGTGACAAAGAGACAGAGAGACAGGGACAGTCAGACATACATACATACATATATACAAAAGAGAGAGCGGGATGACTGAGAGAGAGACACACACACAGAGACAGAGATAAAATAATAAATAATAAAATAATGTATGGAATTTATATAGCGCTGAATCTTGTAAAGCAACAAATCAAAGCGCTCAAAGATGAGAGCGAGACAGAGATAAGAGACAGAGACGAGACAGAGATGAGAGAGAGAGACAGAGATGAGAGAGACAGAGATGAGAGAGACAGAGATATGAGAGAGACAGAGATATGAGAGAGACAGAGACAGAGATGAGAGAGAAACACGGAGAGCTGACCCACTAGGGGAGGTAAAACAGCCATAATTTCCTGAATGATTGGTCACCGGAAATGCTGAGTTGTCGCCCCCTTGTTGGCAAGGAAGCGGCCCTGAAGAGGGAGCCCTTGAGGCAGTGAAGAGGTGAAGTGTTGGTGGGGTCAGGTTACACTCCACTGTCAAGTCTGGCCACTTTCCCTTCTGTTTTCCTATAGAGCTAACTCTTCCATTCATGCTGCACCTACTAAAGCATCCACAGAAATTCAAAAACGAACAAACAAACAAACAAACAACACACACACACACACACACACACACACACACACACACACACACACACACACACGACTAGCCTCTGACTCAAAATTCGTGTGATTTTGTACACAAATGTGGTAGGTTTGAATATATATTTTTTTAGTTTGTCAGCAAACACTGCACCCTCTCAGTCCTTTGTCGTCTGCTAGCTTCCTAACCGCAATATGCATGCGCGGGGTCAACGCTGTAGGAACACAAGCAATCCTCATTTTGATGATCATTTCCTACTTTCTCGTGACTACCTGGTATTGCTCTATGTCCTCAATCTCAAGAACAGGTACACAGTGCAATTCTTTCAAACTTTTAACAAATCTGTGAAAATCAATACAATTTTTTCCGACTAGCATTCTATAGAAGATACTACATGACCAGGAAGCCAAAACAGAAGTGTAGCCTTCGGTCAACCTGCCCCCCCCCCCCCCCCCCCCCCCCCCCCCCCCCCCCCCCCCCCCCAACCACCACCGCAATCACCACCGCTTCACTCTGGCTTCCTATCCACACTGACATGAGCCGTAACGGAACTGCGCTAGCCAAACACCAACGTTGGTTTAATTAAACATGATTATTTCTTCAATACACACACACAACATAAGCAAACACTCCTCGTGGGGATGCCGACGGGGGGGGGGGGGGGGGGGGGGGGGGGGGGGGGGGGCTGTCAGTATAAAATATCACCCCCAACCCTCTGGAAATTCTGCGCCAAAAAAGTCCTCTTCTCTATCCCTCTCTTTGTTTCTGCCTTGTTCCTTTTCTTCCTGTCACCTCCGTCTTGTCTGTTTTCTGCCTTCTTGGGCCATTCTCCTGCCCTTTTTCCCCCCCAGAAAGACTTATAAAAGAACAACTCTCTACCCAGGCCGAAGTCGGATGTGCCGGGCCTGACTTGCCAGGCGCTTACGGGCAGTGCAAACAAAGAGACACCAGTGGTAGGAGGAGGAGGAAGCTGAGGTAGTGATGGTTGCAGTCCTTCCCTCAGTTTTCCTCATCCTGTACCTGCCTTCATAGCTGTCTGCATATGGAGGTGTGAGAGAGACAGAGAGAGAGAGAGAGAGAGAGAGAGAGAGAGAGAGGAGGGAGAGACAGAGAGAGAGAGAGATAGGAGAGAGAGAGGGAGAGGGAGAGAGAGAGGGAGAGAGAGAGTCTGATCAAGAAAGTAGGACGTACTGAAGACTCATAATTGTGTGTAATCTGTGATAAAAACAAAACCAAACCCTACCCCCCTCCCCCCCAAAAAAAAAGAAAAGAAAAAGAAAACCCCCACCCTATCAACGAACAACAAAGAAAAATGAGGAAAAAAAAACCGAAACCAAACTAAAAACAAAATATAAGAGAGGAGAAAAAAGACACAACAGCCCCCACCCTCTCCTTCCCCACGAGGGAGATAAAGCTGAAAGCAATTTTCTCTTCTGTCGTGAGACATTATCTCGGTAACAAAGGGAAATAACAGCGACTCCTTTCCCAAAGCTAAAGAGGCTATGGCCCATTGCATATACACCCCCCTTCCCTCCTAAAAACAAAAAAAGAACCCAAAAGAAAACAAACAAACAAACATCCAGACATGAAGATAGACAGACAGACAGACAGACAGACGGACAGACGGACAGACTTACGACTGATTAAGTCATGGCAGACATAGCCTCCCTTTGTTGACGCCAGTTGACTGTGAAGTCACACATTGTAGTCTCATCCCAAGGACTTTTAAAATTTTTATTTATTTTTGATTTTATTCTTTTATATCGAGGATAATGGAATAAGCACTCGTGTGCTTTTTTTTACCTCCAGTCCCCGTGTGTATGCGGTTTTGTTAATTTTGTCATTTGTTCCCACCGGCATACAATGGCCTACTCTTACGAAAAGCGGAACAGGATTTAACGTGTGCGCAAGATGTTCTGCGTGCGTTCGGACACGGGGCCTCGGTTTATAGTCTCATCCAAAAGACTTTTGGGGAGAGTGGCGTCGGTACTGATTTAACTCCATGGGAAAATCCACACCTCACCACACCACACCACACCACAACTACAACCACACCACACCTCACCACACCACAACCACAACAACAACCACACCACAACAACCACACCACACCTCACCACACCACACCACACCACAACTACAACCACACCACACCTCACCACACCACAACCACAACAACAACCACACCACAACAACCACACCACACCTCACCACACCACAACCACAACAACCACACCCCAACAAACAACCACACCCACACCTCACCACAACCACACCACAACAACCCCACACCATACCACACCTCACCACACCCAAAAACAACCACACCAACACCTCACCACAACCACAACAACAACCACACCCAACAACAACCACACCACACCTCACCACAACCACAACACACACCACAACAACCACACCACAACAACCACACCACACCTCACCACAACAACAACCACACCCAACAACAACCACCCACACCAACCACACCACACCAACACCACAACAACCACACCACACTCACAACACCACAACACACAAAAACAACCACACCACACTCACAACAACACACACACCTCACCACACCACATCACACCACACCACAACCACACCACACACACTACAATCACAACACCACACCCACACTACACCACATCACACCAAACATAAGTATAACACCACACCCACACCACCACAACAACAACCAACACAACGAGAACCACAAAACACCACACCACAACGTCTGAAGGAAAATGAATCCAAAACTAAAGATAAGCGATTCCCGACGTCGCAATACGGCTGCCTTCGAGATGGGCAAAACTTAGCATACGCAAAACTCTCCACTGGTGAGCCTCGAAGATTAGCAAGGAAAGGGGTGGACAAAAAAAACAACAGCAACAAGTCAAGATAAGAAATGCAGAGACTGGCTGAGTGCGCAATGCTTCCACACTTCGATGATATTTTGCAGGGAGGAGGGGAGAGAGGGAGAGGGGGGGTGAGGGGAGAGGAGGGAGAGAGGTGAAGATGAGAGAGTCGAATGGGGTGATGGGTGGGGGAGGGTGGGTGGTGGGGGGGGAGGGGAGGAGGAGTTATTTATGGCATAATGAGCTGTGATAGGTGAGAAAATACCACAGTGATGGATAGACAAGTCGTCAGCATCTCTCTCTCTCTCTCTCTCTCTCTCTCTCTCTCTCTCTCTCTCTCTCTCTCTCTCTCTCTCTCTCTCTCTCTCTCTCTCTCTGTCGTTGTTGTTGTTGTTGTAGTGAGTTTATGGTTCGGTGGTGGAAGGGGAAAGGTATACATGTTGTTGTTAGGGGTTATTTTGGTGGGGGTTTTAAAAAAAGTGTTTTTTCCCTTTACTTTTTTTTTATTTTTGATTCACGGGATTCTGTTGTATTTTTGTCTGTTCTGCTCTTTCTTCCTTCTTTCTTTTCAGTCTTCTTGTTGGTGTCTCGTGTTTGCACTGTGTGGTTTCACTTCTTGTTGTTGTTGTTGTTGTTGTTTCTCTTGCTCTTGTTGTTGTTCTTCTTCTCGTTGTCGTCGTCGTCGTTGTCGTTGTTGTTGTGTTGTTCTTGTTGTTGTTGTTCTTCTTCTTGTCTTGTTGTTGTTGTTCTTCTTCTTCTTGTTCTTGTTCTTTTCTTCTTCTCCTCCTCCTCCTCCTCTTTCTTGTTCTTCTTCTTCTTCTTCTTCTTCTTCTTCTTCTTTCTTCTTCTTCTTCTTCTTCTTCTTCTTCTTCATCATCATCATCATCATCATCATCATCATCATCA
>CM054162.1:43300437-43305437 GCA_028751875.1 Rapana venosa
CATATACACATTGTTCTAGTTGCCTATAGAATGTCGGCATATACACATTGTTCTAGTTGCCTATAGAATGTCGGCATATACACATTGTTCTAGTTGCCTATAGAATGTCGGCATATACACATTGTTCTAGTTGCCTATAGAATGTCGGCATATACACATTGTTCTAGTTGCCTATAGAATGTCGGCATATACACATTGTTCTAGTTGCCTATAGAATGTCGGCATATACACATTGTTCTAGTTGCCTATAGAATGTCGGCATATACACATTGTTCTAGTTGCCTATAGAATGTCGGCATATACACATTGTTCTAGTTGCCTACAGCATGTCAGCATATACACATTGTTCTAATTGCCTATAGAATGTCGGCATATACACATTGTTCTAGTTGCCTACAGCATGTCAGCATATACACATTGTTCTAGTTGCCTATAGAATGTCAGCATATACACATTGTTCTAATTGCCTATAGAATGTCAGCATATACACATTGTTCTAGTTGCCTATAGAATGTCAGCATATACACATTGTTCTAGTTGCCTATAGAATGTCAGCATATACACATTGTTCTAGCTGCCTATAGAATGTCAGCATATACACATTGTTCTAGTTGCCTATAGAATGTCAGCATATACACATTGTTCTAGTTGCCTATAGAATGTCAGCATATACACATTGTTCTAGTTGCCTATAGAATGTCAGCATATACACATTGTTCTAGTTGCCTATAGAATGTCAGCATATACACATTGTTCTAGCTGCCTATAGAATGTCAGCATATACACATTGTTCTAGTTGCCTATAGAATGTCAGCATATACACATTGTTCTAGTTGCCTATAGAATGTCAGCATATACACATTGTTCTAGTTGCCTATAGAATGTCAGCATATACACATTGTTCTAGTTGCCTATAGAATGTCAGCATATACACATTGTTCTAGTTGCCTATAGAATGTCAGCATATACACATTGTTCTAGTTGCCTATAGAATGTCAGCATATACACATTGTTCTAGTTGCCTATAGAATGTCAGCATATACACATTGTTCTAGCTGCCTATAGAATGTCAGCATATACACATTGTTCTAATTGCCTATAGAATGTCAGCATATACACATTGTTCTAGTTGCCTATAGAATGTCAGCATATATAAGATATGTTTTAACTGGCTAAAGAATGTCAGCAGATAACCGATCTATCTATCTATCTATCTATCTATCTATCTATCTATCTATCTATCATCTATCTATCTATCTATCTATCTATCTATCTATCTATCTATCTGTCTGTCTATCTGTCTGTCTGTCTGTCTGTCTGTCTGTCTCTCTGTCCTTCGGATGAGACTATAAACCGAGGCTCCGTGTTCGAACGCATGCAGAACATCTTGCGCACACGTTAAATCCTGTTCCGCTTTTCGGAAGAGTAGGCCATTGTGTGCCGGTGGAAACAGATGACAGAATTTACAAAACCGCATACACACGGGTACTCGATGTAAAAAAAGCACATGAGTGCTTATTCCATTATCCTCGATATAAAAGAATAAATAAATAAATATCTATTTATACCTCTCCCCCTCTGTCTGTCTCTCTCTGTGTTTGTCTGCCTCTCCTCTCTCTCTCAGTCTGTCTGTCTCTCTCCTCTGTCTGTCTGTCTCGCCTCTCTCTCTCTACCCACCCCCTCTCTGTCTGTCTGTCTGCCTGCCTGTCTGTCTGCCTGCCTGCCTGCCTGCCTGCCTGCCTGCCTGTCTGTCTGCCTGTCTGTCTGCCTGTCTGTCTGTCTGTCTGTCTGTCTGTCTGTCTGTCTGCCTGTCTGTCTGTCTGTCTCTCTCTGTGAACGGCTCACACTTTCTACACAATGGCGGACATACAAACCACGTGACTCTGACTTTCAACCGAAGGTCTGCGCCTTTCCTCGCTTCTGTGTTTGAACAGGTTAAACATCCCACGACAGCTTTCAGTCCAGCCACAGAAATATGATTCTCAAGACGTGCCCCTTCAGACCCCGTCTCTCTCTCTCTCTCTTCTCTCCTCTCCTCTCTCTTCTCTCTCTCTCTCTCTCTCCCCTCTCTCTCTCTCTCTCTCTCCCTCTCTCTCACTCACTTCTCTCACTCTCTCTTCTCCCCTTTATTTCATTATCATCTTTTCTTTTTTTCTTTCCTTTGGTGGTTGGTCTGACGCAGGGGAGGCTACTCCTATCTGGCCACAAAGGGCGGACAACTGATAAATCACTTCCATTTTCTACACGGCTGGCTGGTATGCCTACCATGTGTGTGGGGTGTGGTGTGTGTGGTGTAGTGTGAGTGTGTTTTGTGTGAGTGTGTGAGTGTGTGGGGTGTGTGTGAGTGTGTGGGGTGTGAGTGTTTGTGTGTGTGGTGTGTGCGTGCGTGTGTGTGTGTAGTGTGTTGTGGTGGTGTGTGTGTGAGTGTGGGGTGTGTGTGTGTGTGTGTGTGTGTGTGTACGTGTGTGTTGTGATGTGTAAGTGTGTGTGGGGGTGTGTGTGGTGGTGTGTGTGTGTGTGAGTGTGTGTGTGTGATTTTGTGTTTGTTTGTGTGTGTTTGTTTGTGTGTGTTTGTGTGTGTGTATGTGTGTTTGTGTGTGTGCGTGTGCGCGCGCGTGTGTGTTTATTTATTGTCTTACTAAAAAAAAGAAATTCAGGTAGGTTACCATAACCATAAAGACAGACAGGTGGGTAGACTCCTAGACAGACAGACAGACAGACAGACAAGCAGGCAGGCAAGCATTCAGACAGACAGACAAGCTAACGCAAACACAAACACAGAAGCAGTTTTATTTCACGAGGGTAGTAGATGAAGTTACTAAGACTTTTTTCATCCAGCCTTCCACATCGAAAGAAAACACGCAAGAAAAACAAAAGCTTATGGTACACACACACACACACACACACACACACACACACACACACACAACAACCACACACACACACACACACACACAGGACACCAACAGATGCAGAGTAGAGAGAGAGAGAGAGAGAGGGAGAGAGAGAGAAGAGAGAGGGGAGAGAGAGAGAGAAGAGAGAGAGAGAGAAGGGGAAAACAGACAGACAGACAGACAGAGATTGACTGATTGATTGATTGATAGATAATCTTTATTCCCAAGGGTTACAGATAAATATTGACATAATTTTTTTTCATCCGGCCCTTGCCCTGAGAGAGGACTATCCTTAATAATCTGAGAGAGAGAAAGGGGAGAGGGGGAGCAGGCAGGCAGACAAGCAGACAAGCAGACAGACAGACAGACGGAGAGACAGACAGACAGCAGGCAGGCGGCCAACCAGAGAGACAGACAGACAGGCAGGTAGGAAGAAAGACAGAAAGACAGACAGACAAAGAGATAACACAGAGAAAGAGAGAGAGAGAGGAGAGAGAAGGGGAGAGAGGAAGAGAAGAGAGTTGAGAAAGAGTAGAGAGAGAGAGAGAGAGAGAGAGAGAGAGAGAGGGAGAGAGAGAGAGAGAAGGCAGAAGACAGCCCAGATTGACGGGGCAGGCAGGCAGGGAGAACTGACAACAGACGGAGAGACAGGCAGACAGACAGACAGACAAACAGACAGACAAGGATATTGGTAGCCAGTAATCTGTGACGTCGACATACAAGCATGTGCAGACTGTTGACACAGGGGAGCACACTCCCATATCCTCTCTGATATTCAAGCAGTTCCTTCCCTTCTCTCGGTATCTCTGTCCCGTGTGTGTGTGTGTGTGTGTGTGTGTGTGTGTTGTGTTGGTGTTGTGTGAGGAGAGAGAGGGGAAAAGAGAGAAGAGAGAGAGAGAAGAGAGAGAGAGAGAGAGAGAGAGAGAGAGAGAGAGGAGAGAGAGAGAGAGAGAGAGAGAGAGCACGCGAGTGTGCTTGTTTATTTATTTCATTTATTTTATTTTTTCTTTTATTCTTTTATTTCGAGAATAATGGAATAAGCACTTATCTGCTTTTTTTACATACAGTCCCCGTGTGTGTGCAGTTTTGTCAATTTTGTCATCCGTTCCCACCGGCACACAATGGCCCACTCTTCCGATAAGCGGAACGGGTTTTAACGTGTGCGCAAGATGTTCTGCGTGCGTTCGCACACGGCACCTCGGATTATATTCTCATCCGAGGAACTTTTAGGAAGAGTGGAGTCGGCACTGATGTTCACTCCAGGGGAAAAATCCTCTTGAACGAGAATCGAACCCGGGTCAGCAGATCACGAATACATCACTCTAACCACCAGGCTATCCCGTCCCCCTGTGTGTGTGTGTATGTGAATGTGTGAGTGCGTGTGTCTGTGCGTGCGCGCGTGCGTGTGTCTGCGTGTGAGTGTGGTGTCCATTTTGTGGACATCATGAAGTGACCCCTTCACCGTGTGGTCACAGCATTAAACCACAGGGAGTGCATTGAGAGGGCAGCGACGTCGTCTGCTTCTCTTTCTTCTCCTTCTCTTTCTCCTTCTTCTTCTGCCCTTACATTGAAGTATACCCCTCCTATCAGTTTAACATCTGTACCAAAACCTCACACATCCCAGGCCCAGGTTTCGCCTGATTACACACACACAACCCACACACACACACCCATACACACACACACCCCACCCCACACACACCCACACAACACATAACTACACACCCCCACATACCCCACCACACGCACACCACACAAACATACACACCAACCACACACACACACACCCATACACACACACACACACACACCACACTCACACACATGCATACCCCAACACACACACACCCACACACACCCACCACCACACCACACACACACACACACCACTCTCTCTCTCTCTCCCTCTCTCCCCTCTCTCGCAGGATGTAATTTTCCGATTCAAAGACACCGCAGTGAGTGACTTTACCGACAGCCATCTTCAATGCCTGACAACTTCAATACATTTATTTCCTGGCTATAAAAGGTGAAAGGTCCAGGTGTCCCATAACCTATAAGGTCGTAGGGGAGCGAGGCGTCAGAGACCTCACTTCTCTAGGGGCCAGC
>CM054162.1:43315437-43317937 GCA_028751875.1 Rapana venosa
GTAAAATCGCATTTAGTCATTCATTCATTGGCTGGCCAGTGACGGGACTGCTGCCAACCCGCCCCTGGGAGGACCACGGACTTGGGCCGGTGATGGGCGAAAAATGATGACCGCACAGAGAAATGACCCCATGTCTGATTTGTTGTTGTTCCTGAGTGACAGCGGTGAAGTGATCACGACTGCTACATCTATACACGATGATTCGTCTGTACGGTTGACAATTCCATAGATGATGATGATGATGATGATGATGATGTGATGATGATGATGATGATTATCATTTGCAATGATTGACAATTGTTGACCAGACCGTTGTTAGGATTGATAAGCAATGCAATGACCAAACTGAAAGTCCTCTGGAACGACAAGAACATCGCCATCAGCTTCAAGATCAGACTGATGCGTTCCCTGATCATGTCCGTATTTTTGTACGTATGTGAAACGTGGACCATAACAGCAGACATTGAAAGAAGGATACAGCCAATGGAGATGAGGTGCTTTCGCAAACTCCTTGGTATCTCATACAGAGATCACATCACTAATGAGGCAATGAAGGCCAGAATTAAAAACGCCATAGGATCATATGAAGAGCTCCTGACTTCAGTGAAAAAACGCAAACTGAAGTGGTACGGGCACATCACAACAACATCTGGACTGGCCAAGACTGTCCTACAGGGAACAGTACAAGGAGGGAGACGAGGAAGAGGCAGACAGAGAAAACGATGGGAAGACAACATCAGAGAGAGGACTGGTCTTGAGTGGAAGGACGATCTGCTACGGAAAGCAGAGGAGGAGTGGAGGAAGCTGGTTGCAAAACCTTCATTAGCGCCCCCATGGTCAAGGGGACTAAGGGATAGGTGAGGCGAGAAAGAGAAGCCGTGATCATTTGACAATGACGGACAATGGTGACAGGTCCGTTTTGCCGGGTTGATGGAAGCTGACTGGCGTTTATTTAGGATGGTTCATTGGCCGATTCAGTGACTCGGTCATCTGCTTTTCTTGGGGGCTGGGATGGGGGGGGGGGGGGGGGGGGGGATAACTGGTTAGTTTATTGGTTGATTGGCTGGTTGGTTAGTTAGTTGGGTAGGCTGGTGATTGGTTGGCTACTTGGTTGGTTCGTGGTGAGGGTCTCATTTGGCTGGTTAGATGCTTGGCTGGTTTGCTGATTGGCTGCCTGGTTGGATAATTGGCTGGCTAGCTAGTTGGTTGGCTAGTTGGTGGGTTGGGCTGGTTTCTGGTTGGTTGGTAGGCTGGGAGAATCATGGATTGTTTGAGAGATTCTGTGATGGTGCCAACGTTTTAGGCTGCTCAAAGATTGATTGAACTGATCATTCACACGCATGACAAGTTATTCAAGGACTGTTCATCATACAACCCATCATTCACACTCTCATGACAAGTTATTCAACGACTGTTCATAATAAAACCGATCATTCACACTCTCATGACAAGTTATTCAAGGACTGTTAATGTCAGAACTAATTATTCACAATCTCATGACAAGTTATTCAAGGACTGTTAATGACATAACTAATTATTCACACTCTCATGACAAGTCATTCAACGATTGTCCATGTCAGAACTGATTTATAACACTATTGTTGATATTATTCATCATTAGTAACGTCCATGTTGAAACATTGTTACCACCATCATAAAACAAATCACGACCATTATCATCAGTGAGGAATCACAAGGACTAACATCATACACACTCGTCATCACTATCATAAGTGATGAATCATGATCACCTTCATCATAACAGGAGGCACCGTGGTCGAGTGGTTTAGGCGGTCAACTCGTGATCCAGAGGTCGCGGGTTCGATCCCCGCTCGGCTCGGTGTTGTGTCCTTGGGAAAGACACTTTACTCCTATTTTCCCCACTCCACCCAGGTGTACAAGTGGGTACCAGCTCTGCTGGGGAAGTATCTGGCGACAGACTAGCGTCCTGTCACAGGGGTGGTGAAAAACCATCAGTTCGCTTAACGCTACAGAAACCGGGATAAGCTCCGGCTCTATGGGCCTTCTGGCTCGAAAGAACATACTTCATCATAACACTCATCCTTATTATAGTCACCTATGAATCATTATTACCATAAGTTGATAATTTTGCTGAACTAGCAATATCATTACACCAACACACACACACACACACACACACACACACACACACACACACACACACACACACACACACACACACAGAGTTATGTAAATAAATGTATGTGTGTGTGTGTAGTCAATGTCAAGTGTTTTTTTAATTTTCAGAGGGCATATTGAATAATTAAGCAAGGCATCTGCATATTTCATCAAACCATCCAGCGACAACCAACTCCCCCCCAAAAAACAAGAAAAAAAACGGACAAGCAAAAAGAAAATTAATGCGCACGCGCGCGACTCTGTGTGTGTGGTGTGTGTGTGTGTGTGTGTGTGTGTAAGTACGTGCATGCACGCATGTGTGTGTGTGGTGTGAGTGCGTGCGTGCGTGTGTGTGTATGTA
>CM054162.1:43325437-43327937 GCA_028751875.1 Rapana venosa
GTGATCCACAAATGGGTGATTCAAAAATGGAAGATCCTCAGAATGGGTGATCCACAGAATGGGTGATCCACAGAATGGATGATCCTCAGAATGGATGATCCCCAGAATGAGTGGTCCACAGAATGGGTGATCCACAGAATGGGTGATCCACAGAATAGATGATCCGCAGAATGGATGATCCACAGAATGAGTGATCCACAGAATGGGTGATCCATAAATGGATGATCCTGAGAATGGATGATCCACAGAATGGATGATCCACAGAATGGGTGATCCACAGAATGGGTGATCCACAGAATGGGTGATTCCCAGAATGGGTGATTCCCAGAATGGGTGATCCACAGAATGGATGATCCACAGAATGAGTGATCCACAGAATGGGTGATCCACAGAATGAGTGATCCACAAATGAATGATCCCCAGAATGGGTGATCCACAGAATGAGTGATCCACAGAATGGGTGATCCACAGAATGGATGATCCCCAGAATGGGTGATCCCCAGAATGGATGATCTCCAGAATGGGTGATTCCCAGAATGGGTGATCCACAGAATGGATGACCCCAGAATGGATGACCCCCAGAATGATGACCTCTCAGTGTGGATGACCCCAGTGTGGGTGACCCCCCAGTACGGATGACTAGTGTGGGGGTGACCACCTGAATGATGACCCCTCAGAATGGATGAGTAATGTGGACGACCCTCATATCAGCGAAGTGACCCTGGCTACACAGGCGGCTGCTGGTCAGTGAAATGCTGGTCAGTGGAATGCTGGTCAGTGAAATGCTGGTCAGTGGAATGCTGGTCAGTGAAATGCTGGTCAGTGAAATGCTGTGTTCCGCTTCATTTCAGCCTCACGCCTGAGTGCCCGTGACTGCCTGCCCAGTGTCCATCCACTGAAGGCCACTGTTGTTTGGCCTCTTGTCCACTCCATCCCTCCCTCCTTCCCTCTACTCCTCCCTCCCTCCTCCCTCCGTCCTTTTCGATGTTCCGTGTTTAAAGGTTGATGTTTGGGGGCAAGGGGGTTTGTGTTGTTGCTCTTTTCTCTTTCTCACTGACTGATCCTTGTTTAGTGTTCATGTTTGGGATACAGTGAGTTTGTTGTTGTTGTTGTTATTTCTCTTACTGTTCCTTATTTAGTGTTCATATTAAAAAATGTTGGGGATATGGTGTTTGTGTTGTTATTCATCCTCTTACTGTTCCTTATTTAGAGTTGGGGATTTAGTGATTTTGTTGTTGTTGTTCTTTTTTCTCTTACTGTTCCTTATTTAGTGTTCATATTAAAATTTTTGGGAATATGGTGTTTGTGTTGTTATTCATCCTCTTACTGTTCTTTATTTAGAGTTGATGTTTAGGGATGTGGTGTTTGTGTTTGTGTTGTTATTCATCCTCTCACTCTTCCTTATTTACAGTTCATGTTTAGGGACAATGGTCTTTTTGTTGTTATTGTTGCTGTTATTCTTTCCACTTGCTTAATTACTTTCTTTCGGGTCTCTGTTCAGAGGCAGGGTGGTCAGGGGTGTGGTCTGTCTGTTTCCCCTCTCTCTCTGCCTGTACATGTTCTTTCAGTTTATTTTCCTTCATTACCTGTTCGTTCCTCGCCTAGAGCTCCGAGGTTCACCAATGGGGAGATTTTTGCTTGTGCTTACGAATACCTAGATTCAACCAGTTGGTCGTCGCTCTTTCTCTATTTCTGGTCCATCCATCTGGAACAACCTTCCTCTCTCTGTTCGACAGAGGCCTACATATGTCACATTTAAAACCAGCCTCAAGACATATTTGTTTCAAACCTAACTTTTCCCCTCTTTTCATCTCAAAACTGCCCCTGCCTTCAACAGCCCAAATCCCATTACCCTGCCAAAGCCTACAACCTGTGTGTGTGTGTGTGTGTGTGTGTGTGCGTGCGTGCGTGCGTGCGTGCGTGAGTGTGTGCGTGCGTGTGTGTGTGTGCGCGTGTGTGCGTGTGTATGTATATATAGGTGCGTACATTTGAATTTTGTTTAAAATTTTGATAGTTATTGGCTGCATGACTCTGTAAGAATATGTTGAATGCAAGCGCTCTGATTTGTCTTTGCAAGATATAGCGCTATACAAATTCCATTTTTTATTATTATTATTATTATTGTTATTATTATTGCGTATGCGACCGTTTTTGCCTACCATGTAGGTAGCGGTATTCCGACTTCAGGGATTTGTGTTTCATGAAGTTTGTTATTGTTGTTGGTGTTGGTTTTTCTTGGTTTTTATATGTTCTCTTCTGTGTTGCTAATTCTGTGAGGGAAAAACGTTTCTGTTTTGTGTGTGAGTTTTTTGTTTGTTATTTATTTATTCAATCATTTATTTAATATGTTTTTATGTATTGACTTATTTATTTATTCGTTGTTTTATCTATTTATCCCTTTTTCTTTTGGTTTCTTTTTGCTCATTTATTAGAGAGAGAGAGAGAGAGAGGAGAGAGAGAGAGAGAGAGAGAGAGACAGACAGACAGAGAGAGAGGGAGA
>CM054162.1:43360437-43362937 GCA_028751875.1 Rapana venosa
TCACACACATATACACACTCTATCTCTATCTCTCTCACACACACATACACACACACACCTTACTCTCTCTCTCCACAACAACACACACTCTCTCTCTCCACACATACACACACACTCTCTCTCTATCCACACATATACACACTCACTCTCTCTCTCTCTCACACACATACACTCTCTCTCTATCTCACACAAAAACACACATACACACACACACTCTCTCTCTCTCACTCACACATACACTCTCTCTATCTCACACAAAAACACACATACACACACACTCTCGCTCTCTCACACACTCTCTCTCTCACACAAACACACACATACACACACACACTCTCTCTCTCTCTCTCACACATACACACAACTCTCTCTCTCTCACACAAACACACACATACAACACACACTCTCTCTCACACATACACACACACACTCTCTCTCACACACACGCGCGCTCTCTCTCTCTCTCTCACACACACACACACATACACTCTCTCTCTCTGTAGCTCTCTCTCTCAGACACACACACGCGCACGCACGCGCGTACACACACACACACTCTATTTCACACACACGCACACACACTCTCTCTCTATCTCACACACACACACACACACACACTCTCTCTCTCTCTCTCTCTCTCTCTCTCTCTCTCTATATATATATATATATATATATATATATATATCTCACACACACAAAGTGAACAGACGTAAAATCGAACACACACACACACACACACACACACACACACACACACACACACACACAGGATCACACACACACAGAATCACACACACACACACACAAACACACACACTCACACACACTCACACACACTCACACACACACACACACACACACACAGACACACAATCACACACAGAATCACACACACACACACAGACACACACACACACACAGAATCAAGGAAACAGCAAGAGAAAGAGAACGAAAGAGAGAAAGGCAAAAGGAGGAGAAGATCAAACAAACACCAGGAAGGAGCAGCCATGTTGCGAAGGGGCGATAACCCGCTGTGAACACAGCGCTACGTGGTTCCTGTCTGCCAAGGGGTCTGGAGTTACCTGCCCCTTTCTCTGTCTCTGCTGTCCGTCTGTCTGTCTGTCTCTGTCTCCTTCTCTCTCTTTGTCTGTCTCTGTCTCTCTGTCTCTATCTCTGTCTCCTTCTCTCTCTTTGTCTGTCTCTGTCTCTCTGTCTCTATCTCTGTCTCCTTCTCTCTCTTTGTCTATGTCTCTGTCTCCTTCTCTCTCTTTGTCTGTCTCTGTCTCTCTGTCTCTATCTCTGTCTCCTTCTCTCTCTTTGTCTGTCTCTGTCTCTCTGTCTCTATCTCTGTCTCCTTCTCTCTCTTTGTCTGTCTATGTCTCTGTCTCCTTCTCTCTCTTTGTCTGTCTCTGTCTCTCTGTCTCTATCTCTGCCTCCTTCTCTCTCTTGTCTGTCTATGTCTCTGTCTCTGTCTCCTTCTCTCTCTTTGTCTGTCTCTGTCTCTCTGTCTCTATCTCTGCCTCCTTCTCTTTCTTTGTCTGTCTCTGTCTCTCTGTCTCTATCTCTACCTCCTTCTCTTTCTTTGTCTGTCTCTGTCTCTCTGTCTCTATCTCTACCTCCTTCTCTTTCTTTGTCTGTCTCTGTCTCTCTGTCTCTATCTCTACCTCCTTCTCTTTCTTTGTCTGTCTCTGTCTCTCTCAAACACACACACACACACACACACACACACACACACACACACACACACACACACACACAGAGTCAAGGAAACAGCAAGAGAAAGAGAAGGAAAGAGAGCAAGGCAAAAGGAGAAGAAGATCAAACAAACACCAGGAAGGAGCAGCCATGTTGCAAAGGGGCGATAACCCGCTGTGAACACAGCGCTACGTGGTTCCCTGTCTGCCAAGGGGTCTGGAGTTACCTGCCCCTCTCTCTGTCTCTGCTGTCTGTTTGTCTGTCTGTCTGTCTGTCTCTATCTCTGTCTCCTTCTCTCTCTTTGTCTGTCTCTGCCTCTCTGTCTCTATCTCTGCCTCCTTCTCTCTCTTTGTCTGTCTCTGTCTCTCTGTCTCTATCTCTGTCTCCTTCTCTCTCTTTGTCTGTCTCTGTCTCTCTGTCTCTATCTCTGTCTCCTTCTCTCTCTTTGTCTGTCTCTGTCTCTCTGTCTCTATCTCTATCTCCTTCTCTCTCTTTGTCTGTCTATGTCTCTATCTCTGTCTCTATCTCTATCTCCTTCTCTCTCTTTGTCTGTCTCTGTCTCTCTGTCTCTATCTCTGTCTCCTTCTCTCTCTTTGTCTCTGTCTCTCTGTCTCTATCTCTGTCTCCTTCTCTTTCTCTGTCTGTCTCTGTCTCTCTCAAACACACACACATAAACACACACACACAGACACACACACACACACACACACACACACACACACACACACACACACACACACACACAAACACACACACACACCCATTCGCGCGCTTACTTTATACACTCACTCATACACACATACAC
>CM054162.1:43367937-43385437 GCA_028751875.1 Rapana venosa
ACAGAGGAGAGAGTAGGAGAGGCATTTGCACAACGGAAAAAAAAACAGCAGACAGAGGTTACCAGCACAAGACGACCATGGTACACAGAATACCTACAGACAGAAACCGGATAACAGACCCCCTCAGACACAGGGTTTTAAAAGACATACCAAAAAAAACCCGGATACACGACATCCCTACGCAGACAGGGACCACCTACAGCGACAGAAATAAGAAGACGACCCCGGTCCCCAACACCTACAGCAGACGCCACAGACGACGCACAGGATACCGCATACCTACAGACAGACGGGCACACAGACGATGACACAGGTTTACCAGAAACCCTAAAGCAACAGACCCCGACAAACTGACCCCCACGGAAAACAGACATACCTAAGACACACGGTTTCACAGTCCCTCAGACCCCGGTCACAGACAACTACGACACAGGTTTCACAGATACCTACAGACAGACTGAAAAAAGGGACATACCTACAGACGGATGCACACGACTACCTACAGACAGACTGCAAAGGGATACACAACATACTACAGACAGACTGCACAAGACTCTACGGGAAAATTGACACCGGTAACAGGACATCTACAACAGCTGACACAGGATACCGGACATACCTACAGAAAAATCCCTCGACGATGACACACGGATAACAGAATACTACAGACAGATGACAAAGGATACACAGAAATCCCTAAACAGACGACACAAGACTACTCAGCAGACAGGCCACGGTACACAGACTACCAAAAGACAGACTGACCACTACAGACAGACAGACAGACAAACGCCACGTTTCACAGCAACGGACACACAGACACCCCTACGACGACAGACGGACAAGCCCAAAAAAAATTTTGGAACAAACACATTAAAAACATCTCTGCCCCCAAATGGATGATTAAATTTTTCACGTTTTTGCCGATTTTTAAACATGGGCGAATAGAAACTCAATATAGTTTGGACTTGGTTTCAGAGAGTCAGAATTGTGTCGTTGCATATGATAAATGCATGTATGTAATATATTATGTTTATATAAAGTTTGTTTATGGTTTCAGACATGATTTGTTTGTTGGGGTTTATGACCCCTGTATGTCATAGTATGAGAGATAGTGATGTGGTGGCGGTGATGGTGGCGGTGAGGGATAGTGGTGTGATGGTGATGATGATCGAATTTTATATTTTTTTATATGTTTTTAAAGATGAATGGTAATGTGTGATGATGTGATGAGTTGATGTGAGATTGAATTTTCACAGCGCTAAAGTTTGTAAAAACCCCTGATACGATGGCAGCCAAATTTTCCCACACATTTTTTTCAGTGTTGCCATACTTCCACACAATCCCAGAAACACGTGCCAAAAAAAACGCGGTGATGGTTCAGGCAGACAAGATAGCCTTTTTCTTGGGAGTGTTTTTGGGTCCCCCCCCCCCTGATTTTCCATTTTATTCTCCATTTTTTATTCATTTCGTTTTACGACGTATCCCAATAATAACAAAGAGAAAAAAAACAACACTAAAGAAAGGTGTTATGCAAGGTTGAGATCTTTCCCAGGGGGGACAATGGTAGTGGTGAGAAGAAAGAGGAGAGGAGAGGGAGGAGAGGAGAGAGAAGAGAGAGAGAGGAGACAGCAGACAGACAGACGACGGGAAAAAGAAAGAAAGAAAGAGGAGAGAGAGAGAAAGAAACAGAGATGAAAGAGAGAGAGGAGGGAGAAAGGAAAACAGAGAAGAAAGAGAGAGGAGAGAGAGAAGGGGGAAAAAAGAGGAGAGAGAGAGAGAAAGAGAGGAGGAGAAAATGAGAAAAGAAAAGAGAGAGAGAGAGAGAGAGGAGAGAGAATGACAATGACAAAGAAAATGACAATGACAAATTCTTTTATTTCGGGATATAAATAACCAATGTGTTTTTTACATCCGTCCCCGCCCGTTGGGATACTTTTAATAAAAACCCAAAATACTAGAGAGGAGAGAAGGTCAGACGCAAAGAGGGAGAGAGAAAGAGAGGGTAAGAGAGAAAGAAACGGGCGATAGACAGAGAGAGGAGAGAGAGAGAGAGGAGAGAGAGGAAAAGGGAGAGAAGGAGAAAAGAGAGATGGGGAGTGGAGAAGGAGAGAGAGAGAAATTTTGAATGGAAAAGAACCATTCTGTTTTTAGGTGGAAAAAGTTGTCGTTCCTATCAACACATTAAAAAACAAACTGTAAATAGTTACAGCTTCATTGAAAAGGGGGATGTGGGGGTAGGGGGGGGGGGGGGGGGCAAACCACACACACAAACACCCCCCCCCCCCCCCCCCCCCCCCCCCCCCCCCACAAAACCAAGGATTTGAAATTTAAAGTTAGCCTTTGCCTTGTAGAGTTTATTGCTTGCCCCCTTAAAATATTTATTGGGGTTACTTTGTTGTTCTTTCTTTTTAAAATTGTTGATTTTTAAATTTTGCTCTGTTTAAGAGTTCATCATTATTACTTTTCTAGGTGTGTTTTTGGGGTTTTTGTTTGTTTTGTTTTGTTTTTTCAAAAAATCCCTCACTGTTGCTATTTGAATTTTTCCCCCAAACCCTTTTCCCTCCCTTTTTTCTTCCACTACACTTTCTTTTTCCCCTGTTAATTCATTAGATGAACAGACTTAAAATTGAAGACAACAACAAAACAAAAACCCCACACCACACACACAAAAAACACCCCCATACCACACCCACACACACACGACACAACACCATAAACCCCAAAACACCCCAACAACCACTTACCACACACACACACCACACACATACACACACACCACAACATCAACACACATACCAACACTACATACACACACACACCAAACCAACACACACCTACCACACCCCCAACACACACACACTACAAACCCCAAACACACACACACAAACACACACACACACACAACACACAAAACACACAAAAACACCCACAACACTTCACACACACAAAATAATAAACACACACCCCATACTGTTTTTTAACACACACACACCACCACCCCACACACACCCAACACAAAACCCATACACACACTATGTTTTACATGTTTGTTCCCAAAGTAAACCGTGGGTTGGGGGTTTCGTTTTCCCAGCCTCGCCCTTTCTTCCCGTTTGAAAAAAAAAAATCGAAATGAATGTAAAAAGTCCTTGGATGAGATGAAAAACCGGGGGACCCGTGTTCGAAGCATGCAGAACATTTTGCGCACCGTTAAATCCGTTCCGTTTTGGGAAGAGTAGGCCTTGTGTGCCGGGGAAAAAAAGATGAAAAAATTTACAAAAACCGCATACACACGGGGGGGGATGTAAAAAGAAATGAGTGTTTATTTTTTATCCTAAATAAAAAAGAATAAATAAAATAAAAAAAATTTTAAAAAATAGTCCTTGGTCAATTGTGGGGGAGTCATGAGTGGATGGATGCTCACTGCGGGGGGAAAACAAATTCCCCTTAAAGGGGAGTGTGGGTTTCAGGGGGGGATCGAACACGCCCCTAGTTTTGCCAGGTCAACCTTCAACACTGGCCTCTCTTCTGTCTCTCTCTCTTCTTTCTCTGTTTTCTTCTCTCTCTCTCTCTCTCTTCTCTCTTCTCTTTTTCTCTCTATGTGTGTGTAAAAAGTATTGTCCCATTTTTTTAATGTGTAGTGTTTTTTTTTGGACTTATTATTTTTGGGTTGTTTTCTTCTTGGTTTTGTGTTGTTGTTGTTTTTTTTTCTTTTCTTTTTTTTTTTTTCTTTTTTTGTTGGTTTTGGGGTTTTTTTCTTTTTTTTTTTTGTTTGTTTTGGTTGGGGGGTTGGGTTTTTGGTTTTTTTTTTGGGGGTGGGGGGGGGGGGGGGGGTTTGGGGGGGGGGGGGGGGGGGGGGGGGTTTTTTAGGGTTTCGGGGGGGTTTTTTCGGGGGGGGGGGGGGGGTTGTGGGGGGGGGGGGGGGGCTGTTTGAAAAGGGGTTATTTCCCCTGTTTCTCTGTGAGACTGTATAAGTTTTGGGTTATTTTTAAAGATGTATCCCTAGGGGCGGGGATGGATGAAAAAAGAATGAGGCTTATTCATTACCCTCGAAAAAAAAGAATTTGTCATTGTCATTGTCTCTCTCTCCTCTCTCTCTTCTCTCTCTCTCTTTCTCTCTCTCTTCCTCTTCTCTCTCTCTCTATTTGCCTGTCACTTCATGTTCTTGGTGGCGGAGGCTCTGGGTGTGTGTGTGTGTTTTTGGTGTGTGGTGTTTGTGTGTGGTGTGTGGTGTTTGTGTTTGTGTGTGTGTTGGTGTGTTTGTGTATGGTGGTTTGTGTATGTGTGTGTGGTGTGTGGGTGTTGTGGTGTGTTGTGTGTGTTGTGTGTGTGTGTGTGTGTGTGTGTGTGGTTGTATGTGTGGGTGTGTGTTGGTGTGTTTGTGTGGGGTGTTGTTGGTTGTGGTGTGTTTTGTGTGTGTTGTTTGGTGGGTATGTGGTGGGGTGTGTGTGTTTGTGTGTGTGTGTGTGGCGTGTGTTTGTGTGGGGTAGGGGTGTGTTGTGGGGTTTGTGTGTGGTTTGTGTGTGTGTTTGTGTGTGTGTAGTGTGGTGTGTGTGTGTGTGTGGTGTGTGTGTGTTTTTGTGTGGTTTTTTGTTGTGGTATGTTGGTGTGTAGTGTGGTGTGTGTGTGTGGTGTGTGTGTGTGTGTGTGTGTGTTTGTAAAAGATGGGCCCAAAAGACATTTGCCGAGTTTCTCTCCCCTGAGTGGTTTGGATTGAGAATGTCGAGCTTGGTTGTGTTGGTGGTGTTGTGTTGTGTGGTGGGGTGTTGTTTTGCTTTTCATTTTATTGTGTTGATTTTTTCTGTACTGTTTTGTATTACTTTTGGTTGTTTTGTTGTACTGTATTGGTTTTTATTGTATTTACTGTTGTTGTTTTTTGTTGCTTCGATTTTACGTTGTTCATCAAAATGTTTTGCTTTTGTTTGGTTGTTTTGTACAGTATGTATTGTATGTTGCTTTTGTATTATTTTTTGTGTTTTACGTTTGGATAGCATTGGTTGTATTGTTTGTATTATATGTATTGTTTTTGGTGGGAAAAAGGTGAGAAATGAGGGGAAAACCAAACATCAGAGCGACAGAAGACAGAGACGCGAGAGAGCGGAAAAATTTAGGTTTCATGCCATCACCCCACCCCATCACCCCTTTATTTCCCACTCTGCCTCCACCCCCCCCCCCCCCTCCCCTTTCTACCCCCCTGTCCCCTCCCTCATCCTCCAGCAAAAAAAGAAAACAAAACCCAATAACAAAAACCCAACAAAAAACCAAACATTTTCTCTGTGTTTTGTATTGGAAGAAAGGGAGGAAGCGCTAAGAGCAGCCCCAAAACCCCATTAGGGGATTAACTTTAGAGCACCTCTTTGAAAGGGAAAAATTCCAAATACTCTCTTCTCTTTCCCAAAACTTGTTGGAAAAGGTTCGAAATTGCCAGCTTTTTGGGTGTGTGTGTGTGTGTGTGTTGTGTGTGTGTGTGGGTGTTGTGTCGTGCGTGGTGCGTGGTGCGGGTGGGGGTTTTTGGTGTGTGTGTGTGTGGTTTGTGTTGTGCGTCTCTGTGTTGTCTCTGTCTTCTGTTTCTCTTTTTTTCTTTTCTGGGGTTGCAAAAAGTATATGACTTATCTGTCCCCCTTTGGAAAATAAAGTTTTTCTTCATTCATTAAATTTTTCATTCATTCATTCACTCTTTCATTCATTCATTCATTCATTCTTCTTTCATTTTTTCCCCCAAGGGGGCGGGTTTGCTGTGGAAAAAAATCAACAAACAAAAAAACCCAAAAAAAACACGCGGTTATATTTACGCCCTCTTTAAAAAAAAATTCGTTAATTCAATTTAATTCAATCCTTTAAAATTCGTTTAAATTTTTTTTCTCTTTTTTCCCTGCCCCCCCCCTTCCCCCCCCTCTCTTCTTCTTTTTTAAAAAAAAAAAAAAGAACAAAAAAATCTTTGAGAATCCCTCCCCCCCTTTCAAAATAAAAAAAAAACTTTTCCTTTTTTCTTTCCCTTTTTCCCAAATTTTTTTGGGGAAAATGTAGAAACTGAAAATTTTATTCGACGCCCCGCTTTTTTGTATGTTATGGGGGGGGTGGGCAATCAAAGCTGGAAAAAATTTTTTTAAATCCCCAAACCCCAAAACTGTAATAAAAAGCAAAAACAAAAAAAGAAAAAACCCCCATTAACAACAATAAAAAATTTTCCCCCGAATGTTTTACATTGTCGTTGGGGGGCGATTTCCTTGAAACCGATTTTTAAAGGAGGGAAGGGAGGGGGTGGTGGGGTGGGGGGGGGAGGGGGGGTGGGGGGCGGGTGTTGGTCCTTTTTGTTTTTTAATTTATGGGAAAAAAACCCAATGTATGAGAGTACTTGTGGTGATTCTTGAGGGAAACTTAAAAACAGACAATGTTGAGAGTCACATTGTGGTGAATCTCTGTTTCGGAACTGTAAAAACAGAAAATTTGAGGGCCATTTGTGTTGAATCTTGATCGGAACTGTCAGCTTGATAATCCTTGGTTTTTCTTGGGAAAAGTTTTTGGGGTCCCTTTTTCTTTTTTTCCCCTTCTTTTTTTTTTTTAGGGGGGGGGGGGGGAAAAGGGGGGGTGGGAGGGGGGTTTTTGGGGTGGTAAAGGAAAATTTGGAAATTATTCCCCTTCTCGGGGTTTTTTTTGGGTATGCTAGAGTTTCTTCATTTTTTTTCTTTCTTTTTTTTTTTCTTTCTTTCTTCGTGCGTTTCTTCTTTTTGCTTTCTTTCTTTCTTTCTTTTTTTTCGTTCTTTCTTTCTTTCTTTTTTCTTTTTTGTTTTCTCTATCTGTTTTTTGTCTGACTCCCTGCTGTTGTTGTTGTGTGTCTGCCTGTCTCTGCCTGTTTGTCTGTCTGCTGTCTGTCTGCCTGTCTGCAGTCTGTCTGTCTCTTGTCTGTCTACCTGCCGCCTCTCTCCTCTCTTCTCTTTCTCTCTCTCCCTCTCTCTTCCCTCTTCTTCTCCCTCTCTCTACCTCCCCCTTCTGTATTAAGTTAGGAGAAATTACCCAAGTCACTTTTTCTGACAGGATAGGAAAAAAAGAAACGAAGAAGAAGAACATTTAAAAAAAAAAGTAAAGAATTAAGAAAAAAAGGAAGATGACAGGAAGGAAGAAAGACGAAAGGAAAAGACAGAAAAAAAAAAGCAAAGAAGAAAAAAAGAAAGAAAGAATAAACCAAGTCAAAAATGGTGTTGCGACAAACCGGGTAACCCATTAGAAGGAAAATAAACTCCAAGGGGGTTTCTTTCTGTTTTCGTGTAAAAACTGGGTTATACGCCCATAATTACGCTTAGGCGTGTGGTGTGTGTTGTGTGTGTGTGTGGTTGTGTGTGTGTGTGTGTGTGTGTGTGGTGGGTGTGTGTGTTGTGAAAGAGAAAGAGAGAGAGAGGAGAGAGGAGAGAAAGGGAGAGAGAGAAAGGGAAGGGAGAGAGAGAGAGAGTGGGAGAGAGAGAAGAGAAAGGAGGAGGGGTTTTGTGGATGTGTTGTTAGTAGTGTGTGTGACGAGGAGGGGGGAAGGGGGAGGGAGAGAAAGGAGAGAGAGAGGGTGTATGTGTGTGTTAGTGTGGTGTGTGTGAGAGGAGAGGTGGGGGGAGGGGGAAAAAGAGAGAGAAGTGTGTATGTGTGTGTGTAGTACTGTGTTTTTGTGCGTGTTTTTTGTTGTGGGGTTGTGTGTGTGTGCGCGCGCGCGCGCCTGCGTTGCTTTCGCGTGCATAGTGTGCGTGTGTTATTTATTGTTTGATTATTATTTATTTCTAGGATAATGGAATAAGCCTCTGTTCTTTTTTACATCCAGTCCCGTTGTAGCAGTTTTGTAAATTTTGTCATCGGTTCCCCCCGGGGAAAAATGGCCTATCTTCCGAAAAATGGGAAAAGGGTTTTTAAAGTGTGCGCAAAAGTTTGCGTGCGTTCGCCCCCGGGGCCTCGGTTTATAGTCTCATCCGAAGGTTTTGGGAAGGTGGATGGCATGACTTAACTCCAGAGGAAAAATCCTCTTTAACGAGATTCGAACCTGGGTCGAGATCCGAATACATACTCTAGTTCGAGACGAAACAGAGAGAGAGGAGAGGAGAGAGAGGGGGAGGAGAGAAGGAAGGGGAGAGAGAGAGAGGAGAGAGAGAGAGGGAGGGGGGGGGGAGAGAGAGGCAGGCAGACGACAGACAGGCAGACGCATATAGAAAGAAAAGGAGACGAAATTTAAAAGAAGAAAGGAGGCAGGCAGGCAGACAGAGAGACATATTTTTTTTTTTTTTTTATTAAAAAATATTTTTTTCTTTTATTTTGGGGGAAAAGGATTTAAACCTTGTTCTTTATGTCTCCAATTTCAGACAGAAGAAGTAGACAGACAGACAGACAGACAGGCAGACGACAGAAGGGAAAGGCCCAAAAGAGGGGAAAAAAAAAGGGAGCCAGTGGTAAAGCGACAGAGGCCCCGGGACCCCCAAAAGGGAAACCCGTGTGTCAGTCAGACATGCCGAGGTAGGCGAAAAATAAAAAAGACAACTAAAGACTAACAAAGATATAAGACGTAAATATACACACCACATCTCACTTAACAACTACAACACGCACACCACACCTTCTCTATCTCTCTCTCACACACCACCAACCTACACACCTTCAAAACTAACCCTCTCTTTCATTACACAAAACACACACACCCTCATCTCTCTCTCTCCACAACCTACACACAACACTCGTCTCCAATCACCCCCCACTCTTCTCTATACACAATACAATCACTTCTCTCTCTCTCCTACACACATCACTTCTCTTCTCACAAAAAAAAACATTTCCCAACACACTTCTCTCTCACACATTTAACACATTCTCCTCACAAAAAACACAACCCTACAAACCACTTCTCTTTTAACCATACACCACCACATCTCTTCTACACAACCCCAAAACCCCTCTTTCTGTTGCTCTCTTCTCTCTCTGGCCCCCACACGCGCACGGCCCCGGTTTCACCCAACTTTTTCCCCCCACAGCACACCACCCCTATCTCTCTCTCACACCACACACTCTCTCTCTTCCCAAAACCCACTCTCTTTCCTCTTCTTCTTCTCTCTCTCTTCTCTTCTCCCACACACACAGTGAACAGACGTAAAACGAACAACCCACCACCCAAAGATTTACCCACACAACAACACACACCACCAATCACGACAAGAACGACAACACAGAATCACACACACACACACAAGAAACCACACAAAATACACAACCACACATTCAACACACACACACACATAAAACAACACCCAAAAACACACAAACAAACACAGAGACACCAAACCAACCCCACACCAACCCAGAATCACACACACAAGAATCACCAACAAACCCCTCACACACATATAACACACACACCTCCCCACACTCACACACACTCACACACACACTTTCACCAAGAATCACACACACACAGACACGCACACACACCACACACACCACCACCCCACCCAAAAACACACAACACCAAAACCCCACATGGGTAAAGGGGAAAAAGCAAGAGAAAGAAAGGAAAGGAGCAAGGCAAAAGGAGGAGAAGATCAAACAAAAAACCGGAAGGGCAGCCATGTTGCGAAGGGGCGATAAACCCCCTTGAACACAGCGCTAGTGGTTTGTCGCCCAAAGGGGGGTTTGGGGTTCCCGCCCCCCTTTTCTGTCTTGCTGTCGTTGCTGTTGTTGTCTGTCTGTCTCTATGTCTCCTTCTCTCTCTTTGTTGTCTTGCTCTTTTGTTCTATTCGTCTCCTTCTTCTCTTTGTCTGTCTTGTCTCTATCTCTGCCTCCTTTTTTCTCTTTGTCGTTTGTCTGTCTGTCTCTATTCTGTCTCTTTTCTCTTTGTCTGTTTGTCTTTTCTGTCTCTTCTTATCTCCTTCTCTCTTTTGTCTGTCTTTGTCTCTATTTTCCCGCCTCCTTTTTTTTTGTTGTCTCTGTCTCTATTTTGCCCCCTTCTTTTCTTTGTCTGCTCTGTCTTATCTTGCCTCCTTCTCTTTTTTTGTCTGTCTTGTCTCTCTCAAAACACAAAATAAACACACCACAAAACAAAAAAAACACACACACACACACACACACCATTCGCGCGGACTTTATACCTATCATAACACACACACACACACAGACACACACACCACCACCACCACAAAACCCCACCCCAAAAAAACACAACCATTATCCTCGAAATAAAAGAATAAAAAAGCCACAAACACCAGCGAAGCGAGAGAGGAGGGTGGGGTGAGAGGGGGGGGGGGAGAAAAGGGGAGAGAGAGAGAAGACGAAGACAGATAAACCAAATTGCCAAACAGGAGACAGAGGAGTACACTCGGGAAGGGTAGATCGGCCTCTGACAGAAGACAGCGACAGCAGAAGACGACCGACCAAACCCACAGACAGACAGAAAGGGGGACAGAGGGGACGGTCATGTCCCCATACAACATCTCCTTTTTTTCAGCCCATTTTTTGACGTTTAAAGGGGGACGTCCACCCGCTTTCCCGAGACCCCCCCAAACCCCACCCCCCCCCCCCCCCCCACCCCCCCCCTTCCGCCTCAAACCCCCCCCCCTCGCTCATAAACCCCAGCCCTGAGAGAATGAGTGGTGGTTAGTGCGGGGCTGTAATAAGTAGAGTGGGGGTGGGGGTGAGAGCGTTTCCGGCAATGTAGTTGACTGTGGAATTGGAGCCGATCCCATCCAATCCCAAACCAAACCAATCCAATCCTTCCAAACCAATCCAATCCACCCGTGTTTAAGCCCCGCCCCCCCAAAAAGGGGCCCTGAAAGCCGCGCATCAGCATGCATGACCCCTCCCCCTTTTTTTAGGGGACGGGTGACTGATTGACTGATGATGATGAAAGAATGAATGAATGAAAAAGAAAGACAGGTAAATGCTGACTGACCCCTGATGGACAGAACATGACTGTTGAGTGTATTTAGTATAATCTTAAGACTTTGTTCTTGACAGCGGGGTTGATGAAAAAAAAAAAAGCAAAAGATTTTTGGGTTTTTCAAAAGTACCAACTAGAAATAAAAAAATTTTTGACTTGACTTGACTTGAATGACTGACTTAAGTGAGAATAGATTCTGACTCATGACATATGATTGATGGTTACTTAATGACAGACGGTTGATGATGACTGACAGATAATTTGATGACTGGTAGATGACTGATGACAGATAGACTGACTACGACCTAGGGTGCTGTTGATGACTGCTATGCAGTAGATGACTGATGAAGATAGACGGGGCTGACGACACTTGGGTGACTGTATGATGACTGACTGACAGATAGATGATGATGACACATAGATGACGTATGACTGACTGACTGAAGATAGGATGACTGATGAATAGACTGATGTTGACTGATGATGACTGCTGCAGATAGACTGATGACTGACAGATAGATGAATGATGACGATAGACTGACTGTTGACTGGAAATGACAGATAGACTGACTGACTGACGACAGATTACTGATGATGACTGACGACTGCATAATGACGATGTGCGATTGATGCGGACGGGCTGATGATAGATTGACTGTGTGACGGGGTGTGTGTCTGGCTGGCTGATGACCTTTGGGTGGTGGCCTTGTGGAGACCGGCCACTGAAAAAATGTGTGGACTTTTAATGAGGAAACACACCACAGACTGGCAGGCCCGCGTGGGTGTGGAAATTTAGGATAGGCCCGTTTACATAGCAGTTCTTTAATTGGGGTACCCCGTTTCCATGAGGTCCATTACATTGAGGGCCCGCAGTTTACATAGCAGGTCCTTAATTGAGGGGCACCGCAGTTTCACATGCGGTTTATTAATTTGGGATTACGCAGTTTACATTGGGTCCATTTCACGAGGGTTTCCGCAGTTTTTAATGCAGGTCCAATTACATTGAGGATACCGCAGTTTCCATAGCAGGTCTTATTACATTGAGGATACCGCAGTTTAATAGAGGTCCATTACATTTGGGTACCGCAGTTTAAATAGGGACTATTACATTGAGGATACCCCAGTTTCAATAGAGGGGTATTACATTGAGGATACCGCGTTTTACTAGCGGCCTATTACTTTGGGGTACCGCAGTTTACTAGCAGGCCTATTACATTGGGACACCGCAGTTTCAAATAGCAGTTTATTAATTGAGGTTTCCGCAGTTTACATGCAGTTTTTATTACATTGAGGATACGAGTTTACATAGCAGTTCTATTACTTGAGGTACCGCTTTCCATAGCAGTTCTATTACTTGGGATCCGCAGTTTCACTGCAGTTCTATTCATTGGGATACCCCCAGTTTAATAGCGTTTATACTTGAGGTACCGAGTTTCCTAGAGTTCTTTACATTTAGGATTTTCCGCATTTCACATAGGGTCCTTTAAATTTAGGATAGCGTTTCATAGCAGTTTATTACTTGAGGATACCCCTTTCACATAGCAGGTCCTTACATCGGGAACGCAGTTTCACTAGGTTTCCCTAATTTAGGATACCCCAGTTTCACATAGAGCCTATTACATGGGATACCGCCCGTTTCACATAGCGGGGTATTACTTGAGGATTTCCCCAGTTTTAAATAGCAGTTTTTTACATTGGGATACCGCGTTTACATGCAGTTCTATACTTGGGATACCGGCAGTTTACTGCGTTCTATTACTTGAGGTACCGCGTTTACATAGAGTTCCATTACATTGGGATAACCCCAGTTTCCAAAAGAGGCCTATTACATTTAGGGTACCGCGTTTTACATGCATGAGTATTGGAACCGAGACAACCCCTCCCTCCCCCCTAAAGAAAAAAAGAAAGAAAAAAGGCAGGAAGGAGGGGGGGAAAACAGATTGTGTTAAAAAGGGTGGAAAAAAAGGGAAAAATACAGAAAAGAAAAAACAAGAGGGGAAAGAAAAAAAGGAAAAAAAAAGCCGGAAAAAAAAAGAAAACTAGAAAGAAGGGGGGGAAAAGAAAAAAAAGGGGGGAAAAGAAGAAAGAAAAGCAGAAAGAAAGAAAGGAATGGAAAAAAAAAAGAAAGAAAGAAAAGTATCTTTAATATGTTTAAAACGAAGAAAAAAAAGTTTTTTCCACTCTCTTCTCTTCTCCTTTCTTCTTCTTCTCTCTCTCTCTCTCTTCTCTCTCTCTTCTCCCCTCTCTTCCCCCCCCCCTCTTTCTCTCTCCTGCCCGTCCTGCCTTTGCCCCTTTTTTCTGCCTGCCCCTTTCCCGCCCTTTTCCCTTTTGCCCCCCTGTCCCGCCTCCCTTCCCCCTCCCGCCTGGCCGTCTGCCCTATCCGTTGCCCTGCCCCCGTCCTGCCCCATCCGTCCTGCCTGCCCGTCCTGCCTTGCCCTGCCATGCCCTTCCCCGCCCCTTCCTGCCATGCCCTGCTGCCTTCCCCGTCCCGTCCTGCCCCACTGTCCTGTCCCGCCCGTTGTCCTGCCCTCCCTTCTGTCCCGCCCTGGCCCTTCCCGCCCTTCCCCGTCCCGTCCTTCCTGCCCATCCCGTCCGCCCCCTCCTGCCCTGCCTGCCTTCCCTGCCTTCCTGCCATGCCCTGTCCTGCCCTTCCCCGCCTTCCCTGCCCTGTCCCCCTGCCCCCGCCCTGCCCCGCCTGCCCGTCCCGCCCGCCCCGCCCCTGCCTGTCCCGCCCCGCCCTCCCCGCCTTTCCCCTTTTGTCTGCCCCTTTTGTCTGCCCTGCCCGCCTGCCCTGCCCTTTTCCCGCCTTTCCGCCCCGTCCTGCCTGCCCCATCCCGTCCTGTCCCTTTTGTCTGTCCTTCCGTCCTGTCCTGTCCTTTTGCCCCTTTCCCCATCCCTTCCCGTCCTGTCCCTCTTCCGTCCGCCCCGCCCCGTGCCCTGTCCTGTCCGTGTTTTCCATCCCGTTCGCTGGTTTTGGGGGCTTTTCCCCCCCCGTGCCGTCATCCTGTTACTATGATAAAGATGCGCCGCGCCGAGAGGTCAGGGTCCCCTAAGGCAAACAGATGGTACGACGGCGGGACACACCACAGGGCAGACGGGAAAACGATCAAATGAGGCAAACGGACAAAAAACAGAGGGGAGGTAGATAGATAGATAGAAGATTGATAGATAGATAGATAGTTTGATAGATGATAGATAGAAAAGGGGAGAGGAGGAGAAGAAGAGGATGATGGAGGAGAGAAAGAGGGGGGGGAGGGAGGGAGAGAAGGTCCCATCAAGACAAAAAAAAAGGGGGACAGACAGACGGCACACAGACAGACACGATAAAGGAGGCAGATGCAAAGAAACAGGACAGAGAGAGGAAAGGAAGGAGGGAGGGTGGGAGGGGGGAAGAAAAGGGGGGAGTAGAGAGAGAAGGTGAGAGAGGGGGGGATGAAAGAGAGAGGAAAGGGGAAGGGAAAGGGAGAGAGTGGGGGGGAGGGGGAAAGATGATGAGAGGGGGGGGGAGGGGGGAGAATAGGAGAGGGGGGGAAAGGGGGAGAAAAGAGGGGAAGGATAGAAAGAGAAAGAGTAGAGAGGGGGGAGGGAGGGGGGGTGAGAGAGAGAGAGAGGAGAGAGGAGACGACAGAAGACAGCGAACACCACACACACCAGGTGACGAAGGAGAAAAACAGCGACAAAAAGAGAGAATCCCGACAGACGGTTTAAAACGAAAGACGACAGACATACACACGACTGAAGCAGGTCAAAATCAAGGGCCCAAAACCCTTTGGTTGAAGGAAACAAGCCTTGCCCCCTGTCGTCTTTTATCACTCTTTTTTATCCGGACACGTATAAGTGCTGTGGCTTTTGTTTGGTTTTTTTTTTTAAAATCCAGTCCCCGTGCGTACTTTGGTCCCCCTTTTTTCCGTGGTTACTTCCCCAAAGGGGAAAAAAGTTTTAAGGTGTGTGGTGCAATAAAGGGTGTGACAGGAACCCCGGTTATTCTTCCCAAGAAATTTTTGTATTCCCTCTTTGCACGCCTGAGAATACTGCTTTTCGCAAAAATTTCTTTTTATTTTTCCCTTTCCCCACTCACCTGTCCTGCCCCGCTCTCCCGTCCCGCCTGTCCTGCCCTGTCCTGTCTGTCCGCCTGCCCCCGCCCTGTCCCGCCCTGTTGCCCTGTCCGCCCTGTCCTGTCCTGCCCTGCCCCGCCCTGCCCCCGCCCCGTTGTCCCGCCCTGTCCCGCCCTTCTGCCCTGTCCTTTCCCTGCCTGCCCCGCCCCTCTGTCCTGTCTGCCCTGTCCTTCCCCCGCCCCCGTCCGAGAGAAAATTGCCGTGAGAAAGTGGTTTTTAAATAAATAAATAAATAAATAGTGAAGATTGCTTGGGCCCGCCTACCCCCCCCAGCCAGACAGCACAGTACATTTTAGACAATATATCATTATTATTATTTTTTTTATCTTTTTTATTAGTTTATCATTATTATTATTGTATTATTATTATTATCAAAATTTATATTATTATTATTGTTATTTTTCTTTCAATTTCATTATTATTATTTTTATATCATTTTTTTATTTCATTATTTTTATTTTATCATTATTACATACTATATACTAAAAATTGCTGCTGGTGCGGCTGTGTGCTGGGGTGCTTTCTTATACTATATATACTACTACTTCTACTATACTATACCCCTACTATATCTTTTTTCTATTCTATACTAACTACTATACTATACTGCTGTGCTATAATACTATACTACTACTACTACTTACTACTATCTACTTTTACTTCTTTATCTACTTATACTGTATCTGCTGCTACTCTACTATATACCATACTACTTTCTCTACCAAATATATACTACTACTTCTACTACCACTACTCTATACTTACTACTTTATTTCTACTACTTTTCACTACTGTGTGTACTTTCTACTATACTTATTACTATATATTATACTATACTTAACTCTATTACTTCTATTACTCTACTATACTACTATTCTTCTATTAACTACTATCTGCATACTTTACTTTATACTACAGTAGGATTTTTTTTATCTGGGCCCGCAGCCATTAGCCTGTCGCCAAGAGGGACTCACTCACTCACTCACTCGCTCACCATCCCTCCCCTCTCCGCCCTGATTGGCCCTGCATAAATTAGGATGATCACTCTCTTCCGCTTCGCGCTGGTGGCGCCCTCTTGACTTTTTGTTTCGACCCCTCAGCTTTTCCTCCTGTCTGTCTGTCCGACTGTCTGTCTGTCTGTTTGTCTGTCTGTCTGTCTGTCTGTCTGTCTGTCTGTCTGACTGTCTGTCTGTCTGACTGTTTTTCTGTCTGTCTGTCCCTGTCTGTCTGTCTCTGTCTCTCTCTGATGGGGAAAAAACGTATGCGAATGCTTATTCTGTTACCCTTGGAAAATAAAGATTCATTCATTCATTCATTCATTAAGTCCTTCATTCGTTCTCTCTCTCTCTCTCTCTTCTCTCTCTCTCTCTCTCTCTCTCTCTCTCTCTCTCTCTCTCTCTATGATTGGGTTATGATTGATTTAAGGTTTATAATCAAGAAATAGAATAAATGGTGTTTTTCTTTTGTATTCAGTCATGAACTGTTACTGACATAATCTTTTTGCATTATTTGGCTATGTATATATGTTGGTGTTTTTCTTCTCTAATCAGTCATAAATCATTATTTGTTTGTGTATTTGCTTTGCCAATGATATGAATGAACCCATTGTTCTATCCCAAGCCCAACAAATGTATTGTGGTCCAAGGCCAATGTACATTAAGTGTTCAGTGTTCAGTGTTCAGTGTTCTCTCTTGTCTCTCTCTCTCTCTCTCTCTCTCTCTCTCTCTCTCTCTCTCAGTGATACAGATGTTTTCATTCATGCATTACACAAAGGGGGACGGGATAGCTCAGTGGTCGGAGCACTCGCTTTCCCCCAGCCAAGTTAAGCAGCGTCGAGCGTGGTTACCACTTGGATGGGTGACCGTTTGCGCGCCTTGGCTTCAGTACAGTTCCCCCAGTTCACCCAGCTGTAAATGGGTACCTGCCCTCTTTAGGGTCAGGGAAGGTAAAGCAGCGAGGGAGAGGAGATGGGCGCCGCCCTCAATATGCTGGCCCTAGAGAATTGAGGTCTCCGACGCCTCGCTCCCCTACGACCGTATAAGTTATGGGACTCTTTTACCTTTTTTTATTACACAAAGAACACAGTCTGTACGTGAGGATGGAGGAAGCTCCACTGAAGGCTTAGTCACCTCATCATCATAATCACGGAGTCCCTCAGGGTTCTGTCTCTGGTCCACTCCTCTTCTGCATCCACACCAAGGATCCACCACCATCCCTCACACACACGCGGCAACCACAACTGACTTATATGCAGAGGATTCGTCAATCCAAACCACTGGAAGCAACACACAAACAAAGTCCTTCGGATGAGACTATAAACCGAGGCCCCGTGTGCGAACACACGCAGAATATCTTGCGCACACGTTAAAACCCGTTCCGCTTTTCGGAAGAGTAGGCCATTGTGTGCCGGTGGGAACGGATGACAAAATTCACAAAACTGCGTACACACGGGGACTGGATTAAAAAAAAGCACATGAGTGCTTATTCCATT
>CM054162.1:43387937-43390437 GCA_028751875.1 Rapana venosa
CAATCCTTCAACACTACAGTTAAAAACAAACAAAATCCAAACTCAGAAAAACAAAAAAGAGAAATGTCAGGACAAATAGACAGACAGGCAGACACTAGACAGACAGACACATAAACAGACAGACTGACAGGCAGGCTGACAGACAGACAGACTGGCAGACAGGCTGACAGACACATAGACAGACAGAGAGACTGACAGACAGAGTAATAGACAGAGAGACAGGCAGGCAGACTGACAGACAAATAGACAGACAGACTGACAAACAGAGAGACAGACAGAGAGACAGAGAGGAGCAGACGGACGAGAGAAGAGACAGCTGCACTGACCGCCCCCTCCACACAACGCCCATCAATCCCTTCTACCTCTCACCTGTGACGTGACCACGCAAGCACACCGTCAATTATGCACGTTAAAGACCCTGCCCATATCTACACACCAACGGGAACAGGACCAGTGCCGGTATCAGTGGCCCCAACAAGATCGTGTGGTGACGGTGAAGAAACAGCCGTTCATTTTTCCCAGCGTTACATCAAACCGCTCTTCGCGGACACCTCGTAATCTCTGAGGTCAGAATGGAACACTGTTGTCACACCTCCACACCTCCCAACACCAAAAGAAAGGGAGCTAACCACTTCAGGACGGGGCCATGTTTGTTTACCCCCAGGAACAAAGCGAGAGGTGTCGGGGTGTAGAGGTACCCAACAAAGAGGATTTAGGGGTGGGACAAAGCGGGTGCGATAGAGGGAACAAGGGCTGAAGAGTGAGAGCTGGGGTAGTAGGTCCACACCGTCAATGTGGGTGTTCTCTTGACGGACACGTGACAAGATCAGGTGGACTCTCCAAGACCACATTGTGAGGAACAGTTTCAGGGGAAGAGAAGGCGAGGCAGGCCGAAGAAGAAGAAATGGGCAGACAACGTCACTGAATGGACCGGGAAGAGCTTCTCCACAACCCAGGCACTTGCCCACAACCGCCCCGAAAATGGAGCCAGCTGGTGCAACGTTCGTCACTGCAGGGCCTGTCCCTACGACCCTGGAGGGGGTTATGGGAGAAGATAAGATGAGATGTCTTGATGGGCTGATGGGGGGGGGGGGGGGGGGGGGGGGGGGGGGGGGAGGGGGGGGGGGGGAACAGCATCAAGCTGTGGTGAACAGGCAGAGGTGCGATATCAAGTCAACTTCTCAGCATCCTTCACAGAGAGTAGGGGTGGCAGGCTTGACTGGTCGTGAGCTGATCTGAGGTCGGAATGTGTCGGCAGACCTCCTGTAGAGTGACAAGCACAGGAGAAGACCAGGCACTTCACCTCCTACCTCAATGTGCTATGGTCAGGGAACGCAGAAGAAGAAGAACAAGAAGGAGGAGGAAAAAAGGTGGTGGAGGAGGAGGAAGGAGAAGAAGCAGAAGAAGAATGCAAAGAAGAAGAAGCCCTGAACGAGACCAGAATACAGACCTGGAGTGCATGGAGTGCATGGTGGTTTTGGTGACCATCCTTCAGATCAGACAATACTGAAGGCGGAGATAGAAGGCCTGGTGGTTAGAGCGTTGATCTTGCAATCTAACGGCGCGAGTTCCAGCCACCACGTGACACCCGTTCAATGATCAATATTTCCCCAGAGATTTGACATCATTACTGACCCCACTCCCCGACAACGTCTTTCGGAAGTAACTATACACCGAGGTCACGCAGAACATCTTGTGCACACGTCAACACCTGTTCTACCTTTGAGAAAAGTAGGCCATTGTGTGCCAGAAGAACTCATTTAAAAAGCGACTCCACTCTATTTGTACAATATTGATAAAACTGCATACACACGGGGACTAGATGAAAAAAGAACATGAGCGCTTATTCCATCATCCTCGAAATAAAAGAATAGATAAATAAATAATAAATAATCTGTATGTCGGCAGAGTGGCAGGTAATTGAAACATGATGATCTAGAGACATGTCATTGGAAAAAGGACAGCCCAAAATTTCTAACAGAGGGTGCACAGGATATTTTTTGAAAGTCCAACCTGAATAGATGTTGTTTGAGGTTCCTGCGGGTGCGAGTACTTTGTGGGTTTTTTTTTTTTTTTTTTTTTAAATAAATGGGAAGGCCTTAAGTTTTATGAGCACTGAGTTTTGACTTATCAACCAACAGTCATCCAGGTCTCAACATCTCTGGTACAGGTATGGATGGATTTGTCTAGGAGGTAAAAAGGTAAAGGTAAAGGAGTCCCATAACCCATAAGGTCGTAGGGGAGCGAGGCGTCAGAGACCTCACTTCTCTAGGGCCAGCATATTGAGGGCAGCGCCCATCTCCTCTCCCTCGCTGCTTTACCTTCCCTGACCCTAAAGAGGGCAGGTACCCATTTACAGCTGGGGGAACTGGGAGAACTGTACTGAAGCCAAGGCGCGCAAACGGTCACCCATCCAACTGGTAACCACGCTCGACGCTGCTTAACTTGGCTGGGGGAAAGCGAGTGCTCCGACCACTGAGCTATGCCGGCCCCTTGTCTA
>CM054162.1:43392937-43395437 GCA_028751875.1 Rapana venosa
TGTTGTGTGTGTGTGTGTGTGGTGTGTGTGTGTTGTTGTTGCTTCGATTTTACGTCTGTTCACTCAAAGTGATATTAGACGATGGGAAGGGGAGGGGAGGGGACATTGATGTTGATGGTTGTGTGCTGTGAAATTGGTATCTGTTGCTAAATATCCTATGGCAGTATACAGAAAAAGGCTAAGCAATGATAACAACAAATAAATGCATAAGAAATGCTAATGCGACTTATAACTATAACAAATGTCCTATAGAACTGTTCATTAAAGATTTTGTTATACGAAATGCCAAATCAATATTTATTATTATCTTATCCAAGGACTTTTCAGAAAAAAGAAGGTAATAATGGTTTTTAGACTCTTACATTCAAAAATTATATGAATGTTAGTAATTTTCTCACCACACAAACATTTTATATTTTTACTATATTTAGTGATAAAAGCATTCAGTTTTATTCTAAAGAATAAAGCGCTAACCTTTCTTGCCATGAACAAACTTGTGTAGGTTTCAGAGTGATCAATATTCCTAAAAACAGGGATAGTGATTAAAGATATGTCTGAAAGGTGCTCATTTTGATGATAAGCTTCTTTAGCCCTGCTCCACGATGCCTCTTCTAGTAAATGATAGCCCTCTTGTAAAGATAATGGAACATGTAGTTCTACAGAATCCTCTCCATGCCTTGCACCTCTCTTCGCAGCTCTGTCAGCCCACTCATTTGGCAAGAACCCCGCATGCGAAGGTACCCAACAGAAGGTGACACAAATACCCCTTAAAGCTAAAACATGTATGGCATGATTGATCTCTAGTACAACTGTAGACATTTTCTTAGAACTTGTGGATTTTAATGCATAGAGTACCGATTTCGAATCAACGCATAGTAAAGTTTGAAATACATTCACCGGAAGATCAAGAATATGATTAAGAGCCATTAAAATTGCTATTAGCTCAGCTGTGAATATCGAATGGTGTTTACCAGCATAATAACATTTTTCTATTTTAAGCGATGGTATTACAAAAGCTGAACCTGTTTCTTGATCATGTAGATGTGAACCATCTGTAAATATCCTTTAAATGATGAGAATATTTATGATGAATATGAGATCGAACTTTGGAGATCACAATATTTGATTTTCACTCTTTGCCATATTAATGTACTCTATGTCAAAATTTGCTTTGTTCATTTCCCATGAAGGATAAGGTAGAACTTTAGTTTGTGTATCCATGGTATGTTGATTGATTCCAGACTTTTCAAAAAGGTCTGAAACATACGTACCAATTGGCTTTAAAGAAGATATTTGTTTTGCTCTTTTTGGAAAATTGATTTCTGATTTTATCTTTACTTCGTCTGAAGTAAAAATTTTTGTGGTTTTGCTTCTGAGTACATATTTTGCACATGCCAATTGTCGGTATTCATCTAGGGGCAATTCTCCAATTTCATGATAAGTTCCAAGAGCCGGTGCATGAAAAGGTACTCCGAGGGCAAGCCTGTATGCCTTACAGTCCATACTTTGTAACTTTTTGAGTAGGTACTTGGGTGCATTGAAAAAGACCTCTTGCCCATAAGACAGTTTGGAACGAATAAGGGATGTTGCTAAACATTTCAGATTTAAAGTGCTTTGTCCCCAAAACTGCTTACTTACCATTTAAGTAAACTCAAACACTTTCTTGCTTTAGTTAAGGTATATTCGATATGTGCATCCCAAGCTAGTTTAGTTGTAAGAATGACACCCAAGAATTGTATTATATTTTTATATTGGATCATTTTACCGCCAATCCTGAACACTGGTAGCTCCTCTGGATTACTACCATTGTTAAAAAGTACTAGGTGTGTCTTTTCTGTAGAAAAAGAAAGTCCATTCTCAAAAATATAATCATTTATGTTGTCAAGTTGTTTTTGATAAATTTTTCTGATGTAATTTATAGCCCGTTTTGATGTGTTTCGCTTCATATTAACATTCATCCATAAACATATGTCGTCTGCATATTGCACTAAAACGACATCATTTGATAACTTTCTTGGAAGATCGTGTAATAAAATATTGAACAAGACAGGAGCTATTACAGAACCTTGGGGTAAACCCATATGAAGAGACCTGAAACCTGAATATGCATTATTTACTCGGACTTGTATGCTTCTGTTACACAGAAAGCTTTTAATGTAATGATATATATGACCGGAAAACCTGAGATTTTTTAGTTTTAGCAACAATCGAGCGTGCCAAACTTGATCATAAGCCTTTTTAATGTCAAAAAATGTCGCTAGAACGTTTTTTCGTCGTGCAAATTGGCTTTTAATGCATGTTGAAAGTTTAACCAAATTGTCTATGGCACATCGGTCTTTGTGAAAACCTGCTTGATTGACTGGGATTATGTTATTTTTATGACAGTAATATATCAATCGTTTAAGAATAATTCGCTCCATCAATTTGCAAGTATGTGAAGTCAAGGCAATAGGTCTGTAATTACTTATATCTGTTTTTGGCTTTCCCTGCTTATGTACAG
>CM054162.1:43402937-43407937 GCA_028751875.1 Rapana venosa
GAAAAATATCTTCGAATAGTCACTGACAAATGGCATCGACTAATTTATGCAAGATTTCGACTAAGAGCACTCGGCTTCAATGCAAACAAAAGATGGTTTCAACCTGAGACGTCCCACACAGTTCCCATGCCCTATGTGTGGTCATATTCTTGATGATGAAGTGCATTTCCTGTTTCATTGTCAATCATATGTTTCCATACGTGAAAACTGTGGTGTTCTCAATCTAGAAGCTTTCCGAAGGCAAGATATTTTTTCTATCTTATCGTCCGATGATAATATTGTGATCAAATCGGTTGCAAAGTTTATTGCTGAAGCACTGAAATTAAGACAATTACAGCTAAGTTCCAATTAGCTTAACATTTGTGACTAAACTAAAGTAACATTTATATTATGTAAACTCCAGCATTTTGTGAAACACATAAAGAAACATTTATAATTACGCTGTAGTCTCCAGCAAGAATATTTTTTGAAAATTTCACATACAATGTCAATGGATGGTCTAATATAGCATTCTAGAATGTTCTTTTCATTATTTTAGTTATTGCTTATTGGTTCTTATTGTTCATCCTTGTTATTACTTTGTGTTCATTTTGAAAACTGAGTTTACGTCACAGCTTAAAGTCGTATCCGTTCATAAGAGCTCATTTTTGGTTTTTTGGTTTTCGTTACGTTAAATGCATCATGTGATTTTTCTTGTATTTATTTGTATTTACAAAAGAAAGTCGAGTATAACCCCCCTTGTCAATAGGCCACTTTGGGCAATGACAATAAATTGGTCAAAGCGTCAAAGCGTCAAAGCGTCTCTCTCTCCCCCCCTCTCTCCTCTCTCTCTCTCTCTCTCTCTCTCTCTCTCTCTTCTCTCTCTCTCTCCTCTCTCTCTTTCTTTCTTTCTTTCTCTCTCTCTTTCTCTCTCTCTCTCTCCCCCCCTCTCTCTCTCCCTCTCTCTTTCTCTCCCCCTCTCTTTCTCTCTCTCTCTCCCCTCTCTTTCTCTCTCTCTCTCCTCTCTCTCTCCACCTCTCTCTCTCTCTCTCTTCCTCTCTCTCTCCCTCTCTCTTTCTCTCCCCCTCTCTTTCTCTCTCTCTCTTTCTTTCTTTCTCTCTTTCTTTCTTTCTCTCTCTCCCCCCCCCCCTCTCCCTCTCTCTCCCCATCTCTTTCTCTCCCCCCCCTCTCTCTCTCTCTCTCTCTTTCTTTTCTCTCTTTCTCTCCCTCTCTCTCTCTCTCTCTCTCTCTCTCCCCCTCTCTCTCAGATATTCAGCATAGTCTAAACATTCTCTCGTGCCCTGGGGGAGGGAGGGAGGGAGGGAGGGAAGAACAGAAGAAGAGGAGGGGGGGGGGGGGGGACGGGAGGTGGCGGGGAGGAGAAAACTGGAACAGTACGAAAAGAGAAGATGAGAAAGAAAGGGAGAGGGGGGTTGAGGGGGGGGGGGGGGGTGTGTGGGAGTGAGATGGGATGGGATTAAGGGAAGGGAGGAGGAGGGGTGTAGGGCAGGGGGGTGGGGTGGGGGGTGGGGAACTTGGCGACACAGCGATAGTTATCAGTGTGTGGCCTTTGGTCCTTCTCCTTTGAAGTTCCAAGACCGGCCCCCCCTGCACTTTTGTTTTTCCTCTTTGTTCTTGACAAGTCTGTCTGTTTGTCTGTCCGCCTCTCTCTGTCTGTCTGTATGTATGTACGTATGTCTCAATTTGTCACTGTTAATTCAGTTATGTTCAAAGAGACAGACCTCTCTCTCTCTGTGTCTCTGCCTGTCAGTCTGTCTGACTCTTATTTATCCCTGCTTTTAGTTCAGTTATTTTCAGAGACAGACTTCTCTGTCTGTCTGTCTGTCTGTCTGTCTGTTCCGCTTTTCGTAAGAGTAGGCCATTGTGTGCCGGTGGGAACAGATGGCAGAATTCACAAATCCGCATACACACGGGGACTGGATGTAAAAAAAGCACATAAGTGCTTATTCCATTATCATCGATGTAAAAGAATAAAATAAATAAATAAAAAATAAATATCTGTCTCTCTCTCTGTCTGTCTGTGTGTCTGTCTCTCTGTCTTCGTCTCCGCCTATGTCTGTCTATCTGTCTGTCTGTCTGTCTGTCTGTCTTGTCTGTCTCTCTCTCTCTCTCTCTCTCTCTCTCTCTCTCTCTCATCTCTCTCTCTCTCTCTTAAAATTCCCTAGTTGTGATGACTAATGATAGTGGCTACTCAGGGCAAGTGAAGTATGTCAACACTGATCTGGATGTAGCCCCTGGGGAAAAGAGAGCATCCGTCAATCAATCTATCTCTCTCCCTTTTTCTTTGTGTGCGCATGTGTGCGTGCGTGCGTGTGCTATCTATCTATCTATCTATCTATCTATCTATCTATCTATCTATCTATCTATCTATCTATCTATCATCTATCTATCTATATACATACATACATACATACATACATACATACATACATACATACATACATACATACATACATACATACATAACTATAGCACCATCATCATCACTACCACTACCACCAATATCATCATCGTCGTCGTCACCGTCAACACTAACATCATCATCATCAGCAGCAGCAGAAGCAGCAACAGCAGAAGCAGCAACAGCATCATTATCATCATCACCACTACCACCACAACAACTAACATCATCATCATCGTCATCACCACAACTAACATCATCATCGTCGTTATCATCACCACCACTAACATCAACATCATCGTCGTCATCACCACCACAAACATCATCATCATTATCACCACCACTAACATCATCATCGTCATCACCACCACTAACATCATCATCGTCGTCATCACCACCACAAACATCATCATCGTCGTCATCACCACCACTAACATCATCATCGTCGTCATCACCACCACTAACATCATCATCGTCATCACCACCACTAACATCATCATCATCGTCATCACCACCACTAACACCATCATCATCGTCATCACCACCACTAACATCAACATCATTATCACCACCACTAACATCATCATCATTATCACCACCACTAACATCATCATCATTATCACCACCACTAACATCATCATCATTATCACCACCACTAACATCATCATCATCATCACCACCACTAACATCATCATCATCATCACCACCACTAACATCATCATCATCATCACCACCACTAACATCATCATCATTATCACCACCACTAACATCATCATCATCATCACCACCACTAACATCATCATCATTATCACCACCACTAACATCATCATCGTCATCACCACCACTAACACCATCATCATTATCACCACCACTAACATCAACATCATCGTCGTCATCACCACCACAAACATCATCATCATTATCACCACCACTAACATCATCATCATTATCACCACCACTAACATCATCATCGTCGTCATCACCACCACTAACATCATCATCATTATCACCACCACTAACATCATCATCGTCGTCATCACCACCACTAACATCATCATCATCGTCATCACCACCACTGACATCATCATCATCACCACCACAAACATCATCGTCATCACCACCACAAACATCATCATCGTTATCACCACCACTAACACCATCATCATCGTCATCACCACCACTAACATCAACATCATCGTCGTCATCACCACCACTAACACCATCATCGTCGTCATCACCACCACTAACACCATCATCGTCGTCATCACCACCACTAACACCATCATCATTGTCATCACCACCACTAACATCATCATCATTGTCATCACCACTAACATCAACATCATCGTCGTCATCACCACCACAAACATCATCATCATTATCGCCCAGGCCAAAAGCTGTGACAGTTATTGATGTCAGCTAATTGCCAAGGCCTACACTAAAATGTTGTTATGTTGTAAAATGTTGTGTTGAGATTGCCTTCAGCCATGACAAGCTCTTAACATAACAACCTGCACTTTTCTTTTAAAGGAGAACAAAATCCTCTGAAGTCGGAGTATGGCTGCCTATTTGGCGAGGTACTTGAAAATAGTCATACACGCAAACTTCCATCCGGTGTGCTTCCTATCTCACAGTGATTCCCAGGTGGGATGAGTGAGTCAGAGTGCACGTTCTGGGTGACCCCCAGAGTGTAAAGCTGGGGAACGCACAACAACAACAACAACAACCACTAACATCATCATCATCATCGTCATACTCCTCCTCCTTTTCGTGCACCGCTGAACATTAAAGGGAGAGAAGAAAGAGGGGCGGGGATGAGGGGGCAGCGGTGGCAGAGGGGGAGTGGAGAGGGCGGGGGTCACGGGGTGGAGGTGGGGGTGGAGGTAGAGAGAAAGTGGTGGTGGTGGTGGTATCATCTTCAGTAGTGCTGGGCCCTGAGAGATGTACAGGCCTGATGACAGACATCACAGCTCTGCACTGCACTGCACACCTGTCTGCCTGCCTGTCTGTCTGCCTGTCTGCCTGTCTGTTTGCCTGCCTGCCTGCCTGTCTGCCTGTCTGTCTGTCTGTCTGCCTGCCTGCTTGCCTACCTGTCTGTCTACCTGTCTCTTACAGGAGAGAGGACAGGGAATCGGCAGAGGAATGAGGGACACACACACACACACACACACACACATACACACACACATCTATATCTATCTGTCTCTCTCTGTCTCTGTGTCTCTCTCTGTCTATATACATAAATACATACAGAGAAACACACACACACACACACACAGACCCGGGCGGCGAAGACAACGACAACTGCTCCACGCCCAATAAACACAATGATGTGTTCTGATGACAGAGATGCAGCATCAGTGAGGAGAAACACACAGCTAAACCTGGCTACGTTAAAGCCTGGTCCGCTTTTCGTAAGAGTAGGCCCTTGTGTGCCGGTGGGAACAGACGACAGAATTTACAAAACCGCATACACACAGGGACTGGATGTAAAAAAACACATAAATGCTTATTCCGTTATCATCGATATAAAAGAATATAACAAAAAATGTCCTCTTCTGTTTCAGACCCTTCCTGTACCTGTTACAGTGCAATACTA
>CM054162.1:43412937-43420437 GCA_028751875.1 Rapana venosa
AAGAAGGGTGATTTTAACTGATGTTTTCCAAGGTAAAGGGTAAGGATGAGTGAGGGGAGTGAGTGAGTGAGTGAGTGAGTGAGTGAGTGGTGTGTGTGTGGGGTGGGGTTGGTGTGTTGTGTGGGGGTGTGTGTGTGGTGTGGGGTTTTTTGGGTGGGTGTGTGTTTTCCCGTTGTGTGTGTGTGTGTCTGTGTTTCTGTTTGTGTCAAGGTGTCTTTCTGTGTAGGGTTTTAAAAAGTTTTTATTCAGAAATAATTTTTAAACATTGTATCTCCTCCTCCCCTTCCCTCTCCTCTCTCTCTCTCTCTCTCTCCCCCTTCCCCTCTTCCCCTCTCGTCTCCCCTTTTTTGGGGTGTTTTGCGTGTGTGTATGCGGGTTGGGGTTTTTTTTGGTTTAAAGTTGTTTGTTCATTTTTAATTGCCCCGCTCAAAAAGGCCCAAGAAGAAAAGGAACGAGGCAGAAACCCAAAGAGAGGGATGAAAAGAGGGGATTCCTAGCACAGAATTTTTCCCCAGAAGGGGGGGGAGTTTTTAAATACTGACAACCCCTGGCATCCCCAGGAGGGATTTTTTCCCTTTCTTTTAAAACTCTTTTTTCTTCCCGAGGCTTCTCCTATAAAAAGTTTCCTTTTCTATCTTGCTAAAGGTCATGTTTTGTCCTTCCCTTGCCCCGTTTAAACAAGTATTTTCTTCAGAAAAAGGGGTGGGGGATAGCTCAGGGGTTTCCCAGCACCGTTTTTTTTCCCCCCAGCCAAGGTTAAGAAAAAAAGGAGCGGGTTCCCCAATTTATGGGTGACCTTTTTGCCGCGCCTTGGTTTCCCAGTACTTTTCCCCCATTCACCCAGCTGAAAAATGGGTCCCCACCCTCTTTGGGTCGGGGAAGGAAAAAAGCGAGGGAGAGGAGAGGGGCGCCGCCCCAATATGCTGGCCCCTAGAGAAATATTTTCCTAAGGGGCCCTCGCTCCCCTACGACCCAAACATTTTTTAAAGGACAGCTTTCCCTTTTAAATTTCAAACAACGTAGCACAAAACAAGAAAAGCTCCCCCAAAATCCTTCCCCTCTTTTTGTTCGTTTTTTTGCCATGGTTCTTCCTGCGTCTCAGTTTCCCGCATTGGGCCCTTTTCTTGTCCTTCGTCGGCTCAAGCACAATGTTCATAATTCAGAACAAGACCGCTCCATGGGCTTAAGTGAGTACACATCCCTGTGACTGACTGACCCGGGTGACTGGGGGACTAACGACTGACCCGACTGACTTGGGTGACTGACTGACTTGGGTGACTGACGAAATGACTGACGGGCAGAAAGGGTGGGTGGCTGGCTGATGACTGGCTGAAATGGGTGAAATGACTGGCCGGGCCGGCTGGGCTGGCTGACGACTAAAAGACGGGTGACGACGACGACTGACTGGGTGACTGACTGGCTTTACTGGCTGACGACCCGACTGAAATGACTGACTGGCTGACTACTGGCTGACTGGCAAATGAAATACTGGGTTTACTGGCGACTGACTGACTGACTGACTGAAGGCCCGCTGCCCAAATCCACAGAGCACCCTGTGTGTGGTGTGTGTGTGGGGAGTGTTGTGTGTGTGTTTTGTGAAGGGGGGGGGTGTAGTGTTGTGTTGGGGGTGTTGTTGGGGAGTGTGTGTGTGTTTGTTTTTGGTGGGGGTGTGTGTGTTTTGTGTGGTGTGTTGTTTTTGAGTGTGTGTGTGTTGTGTGTGGTGGGGTGTGTGCGTTGGGTGGGGGGTGAGTGTGTGGTGTGTGTGAGAGAGGGGTGGTATTGGGGGTGAGTGGGTTTTTGGGGAAGAGTGGTTTAAGTATTGTGTGTGTGTGAGTTTTGGGTGGTGGTTGGGGGTTGGGGGGGGGAGTGTGGTGTGAGTGTCTTGTGTGTGTGAGTGTCTTTCGCAGGGAAAAAATGTCTGATCGTTCCTCCCATCCCTCTCTTTTTTTTTTTTTCCTTCTTTTTTTCTTCCCTGGGAAACACCCTTTCTGTCTTTTCCCTTTTGTCTGGTTTGTCGGGTTTTTATGGGGGCCACACACACACCCACGCACCCCAAAAGCCACACACACCCACACAAGCTCACATAAAACCCCAGTGATCATAACGATTCCATTCCCAAAGAAAAATTTAAAAACCCTTTCCTGCTTTTTTTTTTTCTTTTTCCTTCTTTCTGCTTCTCTCTCTCTCTCTCCTCTCTCTCTCTCTCCTTCCTCTCTCTCTCTCCTGTGTCTCCCGTCCGCTCTGTCTCCTCCATCTCGTCCTGTTTTTTCTCTCTCTCTCTCTCTCTCCTGACTTTTCTTCTTTCTTCAAAATAATGTGTGTTTCAGAACCAAACCGCAACAGAATTTGGGGGCACCCACACAAGCCCCACAAAACACACAACACAAAACACACACACACACACACCCAAAAACACAAACCCCGCACGCACGCACAAAAAACACCCACGTTCCCCACACACACCCACACACACACCCCGGGTCCAGATTTTTCAAGTGACGTACATCAAATCCCCCCCCCCCTCCCCTTTTGAAACTTCCCCCCCCTCCCTCTCTCTTCTTTCGCTCCTCTCTCTCTCCCCATCTCTCCTCTCCCCTCTCTCTTCTCTCCCCCTCCTCCCCTCTCTCTCTCTCCTCTCTTTCCCCACCTCCCCCCTTTTTCCCCTTTTTTTAAAAACTTCTTCACGACATTTTTTTAGACCAAGTAAACTTGGCAAAACAAAAAAACACTTGAGCTGGCTAGATGGTTTTGGTTTTATTGGTTTGGGTGGTTGGGTTTGGGTTGGGTTTATTGGTTTATTTGCTAGTTGTTTGGGGGGTTGGGTGTTTGGGGGTTGGTGGTTCTGGTTAGTTGGTTGGTTTGGTTGGGTGGATGGTTTTTGGTTTTTTTGGCTGGTTGGTTTTGGGTTTTGGGGTTGGGTTTGGGTGGGTTTGGGTTTTTTTGGGTTTTGGGTTTGTTTGGGGTTTTGGGGGGGTTGGGTGGATTTTTGGGTTTGGGGGGTTGGGTGGTTTGGGTTTCTGGGTTTGGTTTTGGTTTGTTGGGGGTTTGGGCGGGTTTGGGTTTGGTTGGGGGGTTTGGGTTTTGGGGTTGGGTGGTTGGGAAGTTGGTTGGAAAGAAAGGGGGGGAAGGATGGACCGGGTGGGTGGGGGGGATGGTTGGGGAGGAGATGGGTGGGGGGATAGATGGATGGAAGGTTTGGGCGGACGCGAATTGGGTTTGGGTGGGAGGGGTGGAAACCCACCCGGGCTTTTCGGGCAGACGGACGGCGGAGGACGGATGGATGGATGGAAAGGATGGACGTACGGATTTATGGATGGGGACACCGAAAGCACAGGGGCACTCTTCCCCCAAAAAAATTTAAGTAGCCCGACAAAGGAAGGAATTTCCCAAAAGGAGAGACAAGAAGGCGACACAGAAACAAAATTGGGCCCCCGAGTCCCAAAGGGAAAACACGAATTTCAGAGGCAGAGAGATGGGGCGGAAAAGAAAAGAGAGGGGAGAGAAAGAGAGAGAGAGAGAGAGAGAGAGAGAGAGAGAGAGAGAGAGAGAGAGCGAGAGAGAGAGAGAGAGAAGAAGAAGAAGAAGAAGAATGCGAAGAAGGAGAATTGCGAAGAAGAATTGAGAAGAATGCAAAGAAGAAGATGTGCAAAGAAGAAGAATGCATATAAGAATGCGAAGAAGAATTGCGAAGAATGAGAAGAATGCAAAGAAGAAGATGTGCAAAGAAGAAGAATGCAAATAAGAATGCAAAGAGGAAGAATGCAAAGAAGAAGAAGAGTGCAAAGAAGAAGAATGCAAAGAACAATGCAAAAAACTAATGCAAAGAAGAAGAATACAAAGAGGATGACGACGACGACGACGTGGAAGACAAAGACGAAGACGAAGAAAATGATGAAGATAGGAAATGGCAGAAAAAGGGAGCGGGAAGGTGGGGGTGGTGTCAGGGCATTAGGAAAGGGCGATAATGGATAGGGGAGGTAATTCACCATGCACTGCTCATCAACTGTCTGTCTGCGCTGGACTATTGCTACTGTGTGTGTTTGTGTGTGTGTGTGTGTGTGTGTGTGTGTGTGTGTGTGTGTGTGTGTGTGTGTGTGTGTGTGTGTGGTGTGTGTGTGTGTGTGTGTGTGTGTGTTGTGTGTGTGTGTGTGTGTGTGTGTGTGTGTGTGTGTGTGTGTGGTGTGTGTGTGTGTGTGTGTGTGTGTGTGTGATGTGTGTGTGTGTGGTGTTGTGTTGTGTGTGTGTGTGTGTGTGTGTGTGTGTGATGTGTGTGTTGTGTGTGTGTGAGTGTGTGTGTGTGTGTTTGTGTGTGATGTGTGTGTGTTTGTGTGTGTTTGTGTGTGTGTGTTTGTGTGTGTGTGTTTGTGTGTGTGTGATGTGTGTGTTTGTGTGTGTGTTTGTGTGTGTTTGTGTATGTGTGTTTTGTGTGTGTGTGATGTGTGTGTGTTTGTGTGTGTGTGATGTGTGTGTGTTGTGTGTGTGATTTGTGTGTGTGTGATGTGTGTGTGTGTGCTGTGTGTGTATGATGTGTGTGTATGTGTGTGTGTTGTGTGTGTGTCTGTGTGTATGATGTGGTGTATGTGTATGTTGTGTGTATGTGTGTAATAGTTGTATAATTATGTGTATGTGTATGTATGTTGTGGATGTGTGTGTGTGTGTCTGTGTGTTTGTGTGTGTGTTTGTGTGTATGTGCGTGTGTGTGTCTGTGTGTGTGATGTGTGTGTATGTCTGTGTGTGTCTGTGTGTGTGTTGTGTGTATGTGCGTGTGTGCGTGGATGTGTGTGTGGTGTGTGTGTGTTGTGTGTGTGTGATGTGTGTGTATGTGTGTTGTGTGTATATATGCGTATATGTGCATGTGTGTGATGTGTGTGATGTGTGTGATGTGGTGATGTGTGTATATGTGTTATTTTGTGTATGTGTGTGATGTGCGTGATGTGTGTATATGTGTATGTGTGTTATAGAGTGTGATGTGTGTGGTGTGTGTGTGCGTTGGTGGGTGTGTGTGTTGTGTGTATGTGTGTGTACATGTGTGTATATGTGTATGTGTATGTATGTGTGTGGTGTGTGTGATGTGTGTGTTTGTTGTGTGTGTGATGTGTATGTGTGTGAGTGTAGATATATACATGGTTCCACGATTGTGCTCCAGAACGCTTACACATGCTGCCATCTACAATCTTAAACATATGTTTTAACGTATCACTGTGTGAGTGATGAGACATGTGCATGCGCGTATGCATGTGCGTGCAAGCGGCATGCAAGCAATTGCTTGCACACACTCACTATCTCTCTCTCTCCCTCACACACAGACTCTCTCTCTCTCCCTCCATCACACACACAAACACACTCACACACACACATCACTCTCTCTCTCTCTCTCTCTCTCTCTCTCCTCTCTTCCCTCTCTCATCCATCTCTCTCTCTCTCCTCTCTCCTCCTCTCTCTCCCTCCCTTCCTCACACACAAACACACAACACACACACTCTCCCCCTTCTCCCTCCCTCCCTCACACACACAAACACACACATACCCTCCCCTTCCCCCCTCCCACCCTCACACACAACATCACAAGACACACAAGACACACACAAACACAAACACCACCCCACACCCATACATCTACAACCCCCCAAACACACACACACAACATACACACCAAATCCCCCCCCACACACACACACAAAACACACACAGACACACAAACACAAACACACACACACACAGACACACAAACACAAACATCCCCCACACCCATACATCTACAAACCCCCCAAACACACACACACACACACACACAACATGCACACACAATCCCCCCCCCTCCCACCACACACACACAAACACAAAGACACACACAGACACACAAACCCCCCACACCCACAGACACACAAACACAAACATCCCCCACACCCATACTCTACAACCCCCCCAAACACACACCACATACACACACATCCCCCCCCCCCCCCCTTAAACACACACACAATGACACAACCAACAACAACAGACACACATACATCCCCCCACACCCACACATCTTCAACAATACCCCCAAACACACACACACACACATCCCCCTCCCCACCCCCCCACGTCCCCCCCCCCCCCCCATCCTTCCCCCTTAAACACACACAGAGGACTACTCGGGACTCTCGTTTAAACGCCCCTGACAGACACCCCTGCCCCCAGACAAAAGGTGCCAGTCCACACAGCACTTGTTGTCAGCAGCAGGGATGGATACTGGGACTGGCAAAGCACACGGATAATCATCATCATCTACACTGCACTTCACTACACTGCACTTCACTTCGCTTCTCCATCTTCTGCACTTCTCTATGTTCGGCTTATTTTCAAATTTTCTCTCCCAGAGGGAGGGGATGAGGAGTGGGGATGGGGTGTGTGTGTGTGGGGGGGGGGTGGGGGGGGTTGGGTGGGGGGGTGGGGGGGCTGTCAGTCAAATCTCTAACAGATGTGGTTAGGTTTTTACACCTGCATCATTTTCTCTCCAGTTTCTTCAAGAAACCCCCCTTCCCACCACACCCCCACCCCTTTTCTTTTTCATCCCCTCTTTACCACCACCCTCCCCCTCCCCCATCCACCATCCACCCCAGCTTCTCCTCCTCCCCTCCCCTCTTCTTCCGTCCCCTCCCCTCCCCTCCCTTGCCTTTCAAAGGTGTTTGGCTTTTAGACTTTGGCATGAAAGAGAGGAGCTGAGTGATAAATATCACAGAGAGAGAGAGGGAGAGAGAGAGAGAGAGAGAGAGGAGGGGGAGAGAGAGAGAGAGAGGGAGAGGGAGAGAGAGAGGGAGAGAGAGACAGATATTAACAGACACACACACACACCACACATACACAACACACACACACACACACACAACACAACACAACACAACATAACATAATACACAACACACCACAAACAGGGAGGGAGGGAGGGAGAGAGAGAAAGAGAGAGAGAGGGAGGGAGACAAAGAGAAACAGAGACACACAGAACAGACAGGAAGAAAGAGAGATAGAGGTGCGGTTGTATGCATACACAGTTAAGACAGGCACACAGACACACAGACAGACACACAGACAGACTAACAGACAGACAGACAGGACACAGCACTGACGAACTCTTCCTGATTCTATCCACCACTGCCGCTAAACTCAAAGACACATGTGATTTGTCCCTAAGTGGATGTGGTCGTAAAGTGGACAGGCTCAACGTAGACACCCCCCTCCTCCTCCCCCCCCCCCCCCCCCCCCCCCCCCCCACCCAGTCTGCAACTACCTGTGGAATACTGCCTACCCCACTTGGTACAAAGTTACGGTCGCAGTAGCCGTCAGCGCCTGGGCTTTATCACAGTTCTGGATTAAACCATTGACGCTGGGGGCAACAACAGCAAAGTGAGAGGCTGTATGACCAGTGGCTTTCTTTCCCACTCATGGAATTCCACGTTACAGCTTAGTCTTTAGTGATCGACTATGACTCTCTGACTAGGAGGCTTGACTCGCACA
>CM054162.1:43427937-43435437 GCA_028751875.1 Rapana venosa
CCTCCTTCCTTCCTCCTTCTTTTCTTCTTCCCTCCCTCCTTCCTTCCTCCCTTTTTTTCTTCTTCCCTCCCTCCTTCCTTCCTCCCTTCTTTTCTTCTTCCCTCCCTCCTTCCTTCCTTCCTCCCTTCTTTTCTTCTTCCCTCCTTCCTTCCTTCCTTCCTTTTTTCTGTTTCAGCTGCTAACCAGCCACAGTGGAGGCATTGTTCCTCTGTCTCTCTCTCTCTCTCTTCTGGTCTCTCTCTCTCTGTGTCTCTCTCTCTCTCTCTCTCCTCTCTGTCTCTCTCTCTCTCTCTGTCTCTCTGTCCTCTCTCTCTCTCTGTCTGTCCCCCTCTCTCTCTGTCGTCTCTCTCTCTCTCTGTCTGTCTCCTCTCTCTCTGTGTCTCTCTCTCTCTGTGTCTCCTCTCTCTCTCCTCTCTCTCTCTCTCTCTCTCTCTCTCCTCTTCTCTCTCTCTCTCTCCTCTCTCTCTCTGACACTGACATGCGGCCTGATAATGTCTGGCTGCTGCTGCAGTATTTGGCACATGTCTGACTGCTGCAGTATTTGGCACATGTCTGACTGCTGCAGTGTTTGGCACATGTCTGACTGCTGCAGTGTTTGGCACATGTCTCTGACTGCTGCAATGTTTGGCACATGTCTGGCTGCTGCAGTAGTTGGCACATGCCCGAGCACTGCAGTGCTTGGCACATGTCTGGCTGCTGCAGTATTTGGCACATGTCTGACTGCTGCTGCAGTGTTTGGCACATGTCTGACTACTCTGACTGCTGCAGTGTTTGGCACAAGTCTCTGACTGCTGCAGTATTTGGCACATGTCTCTGACTGCTGCAGTATTTGGCACATGTCTGACTGCTGCAATGTTTGGCACATGTCCGACCGCTGCAGTGTTTGGCACATGTCTGGCTGCTGCAGTATTTGGCACATGTCTGACTGCTGCTGCAGTGTTTGGCACATGTCTGACTACTCTGACTGCTGCAGTGTTTGGCACAAGTCTCTGACTGCTGCAGTATTTGGCACATGTCTCTGACTGCTGCAGTGTTTGGCACATGTCTCTGACTGCTGCAGTTTTTGGCACATGTCTCTGACTGCTGCAATGTTTGGCACATGTCTCTGACTGCTGCAATGTTTGGCACATGTCTCTGACTGCTGCAATGTTTGGCACATGTCTCTGACTGCTGCAGTGTTTGGCACATGTCTGACTGCTGCTGCAGTGTTTGGCACATGTCTCTGACTGCTGCTGCAGTGTTTGGCACATGTCTGACTGCTGCTGCAGTGTTTGGCACATGTCTGACTGCTGCAGTGCTTGGCACATGTCTGACTGCTGCAGTGTTTGGCACATGTCTGACTGCTGCTGCAGTGTTTGGCACATGTCTGACTGCTGCTGCAGTGTTTGGCACATGTCTGACTGCTGCAGTGTTTGGCACATGTCTCTGACTGCTGCAATATTTGGCACATGTCTGACTGCTGCAATATTTGGCACAAGTACTCTGACTGCTGCTGCGGTGTTTGGCACATGTCTGACTGCTGCAGTATTTGGCACATGTCTGACTGCTGCAGTATTTGGCACAAGTCTCTGCCGCCACTGTTGGATTTTGTCTGTCGGCTGGTCTGTCCCTCTGGCTTATGATGAGTCAGTATAATTATTGTATCTGTTTTGTTACATGATTCAACTGAGCTGGCCTTGTTTGTTGTTCTGGCTTTGAAATCAATCCGCGTATAATTATCCGTTTTGTGACATTCTTCTACATGTTTGTTTGCTGTCGTGGATTTGAAATCAGTCAGTATATAATTATCTGTTTTGTGACATTCTTCTACATGTTTGTTTGTTGTCCTGGCTTTGACATCATTCAATATTTGTGACGCATTTTAGCTGTGTGGCGTGTCCTTTGTCCGTGTGTTTGTTGTTTTTCTTTGGTTGTTGTTTATAAAAAGAGATTTGACACACTGATACACGTCAATTGTTAGCTATATGTTTGTTTGTTATTCGATTTTTTACATTCTCCTCCCCACAATACTAACACCTGTTCCAGCATACACACACACACACTACAAACACACACAAACACACACAAACACATACACAAACACACATACACACAAACACACAAACACACACACACAAACACACACACACACACACACACACACACACACACACCACACCACACCACACCACACCACACACCTGTCTGGGGTGTGGGATAGCGCAAACAATGTGGTCTGTGTCCTGCCTACAGGTGTTAGTGCTGCATTTCATGGAAATCTGTCTGTCTGCACTGATGCACATGTGGAGACTTCAATGCTAGTATTGTTGTTGTTGTTGCTGCTGTTGTTGTTGTTTATCTGAAGTCTGTTCCCTCTGGGTGACGTTAAACTTCAACAATAACTGACACTGAACAAAGCAAACAAACAACTAAATGCAAAAGAAAACCTTACAGCAGAACACGAACAGCAGACTGAGAGAGAACTTTCGCGGCATCAACAGTTTCTGGTCTATGAGTGAGAGTGTACACACAGATGCTCTGTTCAGATCTAGGATGCTGTGTTCGTTGCTCTGACGAGTTTATCATAGGAATCAGCAAGGTTCACCAGATAATGAGCCAGAACAAGCACACCATAGACTTTGGGAGTGCTTGGCTTCCCGAGAGTTTAAACGCAATGCATATATCATATTATATAGAATGTGTCTTGTTCAAGATCCCTTTTCAATTTTTTTTCGAGGATAACGTCTATGCCTGTGATTTAGAAATAATGAACTGATTTAATGAAAGCCAAGGTTTAATCGACTTTCTGCCACCTCTTTCTTTGCACCTTGTTTTGCCAAGTTACATAAGTGCTTATTCCATTATCCTCGATATAAAAGAATAAAATAAAATAAAGTTATCTTCTGTTTCCTTCCAAAGATTACAGCAACTGGAAGAATCCAGCAAAACTTTATTCCAATACCTCTTCACATACTGCAATGTATCAGATATCTTAGCTCCAACAACAGATCTTTCCTGATCTTTGAATTCCAGTCTTGTAAGCCATATAAAACATATTTGTAGTCCACGCAGATAACAATATTATCAACCTTTGTCTCAAGAAGCCAATCACTTAGAAAAACTAGTGCTGGAAGAGAACTTGCATATAGTATGGAAAAAAACACCATTCTCACGGCAACAGGATTTTTGAATTTTGAAAGCAGATATAACAAATCCTGATCCTGTACTGGATTCGTACACTGAGCCCTCCCGTGGGGCCTGCCAGTATAAATAGCATCCCCACCTTCTAGAAATTCTCTGCCAGGAATTCCCTCTTTTCTATCCCTCTTTCTCTCACCTTGTTCCTTTTCTTCCTGTCACCTTCTTGTCTACTTTCTGCCTTCTTGGTCCTCATTCTTCTGCCCCTTTTCCAGAAGGACTTAAAAGATAACAATTCTTGCCCATGCCAAAGTTGTATGCGCTGGGCCTGACTTGTCAGGCGCTTAACGGCAGCGCAACGCATGTTCACTCATATGACAGACAGCAACAGTTGCTGTCTGAGCGATCGACGACGAAGAAGAAGAAGAATACACTGAGCCATCATTACAGACCTGGCTGTGGCTTGAATGTGGCTTGAAGTGGCTTGCATACTTCGTCTTAAGATCTTCTCTTACGTTGCAAGTTAAAACATTGGTTTCGTTAAGGTTTTGAAACCAGCCAAGTGGAGGTCAGATCTAGCATTGTTGGGTCCTCATCGTGGTATCTAGTACTGAAGTCAGTGCTGTTCTACAGTTGCACACTGCTGTGTTCAGTTTTAGCAGTGAACTGGGGTTTTCTACGTCTGTCAGGCTGTAGAAATCTGTCTGTCTGTCCGCCTATTCAGTCTATCTATCTATCTATCTATCTATCTACCTATCCATCCATCTATCTCCCTCTGTCTGCCTGCTTGTCTGTCTCTGTCTGTCTGTCTGTCTGCCTGCCTGTCTGTCTATTTATCTCTCTCTCTCTGTCTCTTTGCATGTCTGTCTATCTGTCTGCCTGTTTGTCTGCCTGCCTGCCTGTCTGTCTGTCTATCTATTTATCTACCTCTCTATCTATTTGTCTGTCTGCATGTCTGTCTATATGTCTGCCTGCTTGTCTGTCTGCCTGTTTGTCTGTCTGCCTGTGTGTCTGTTCGTCTGTCTATTTATCTATCTCTCTATTTGTCTGTCTGCATGTCTGTCTATCTGTCTGCCTGTTTGTCTGTCTGCCTGTCTGTCTGTCCATTTGTCTGCCTGTTTGTCTGTCTGGCAGTCTATCTGTCTGTCTGTATTTGTCATCATGATGTTCCCATTTCACTATAACCTTCCTCACCCAGACTGGTGTGTGTTATTTTGGTAAATCATTTTTCTTGAGCCTCTCGCTCTGTCTCTCTCTCTCTCTCTCTCTCTCTCTCTCTCTCTCTCTCTCTCTCTTCTCTCTCTCTCTCTCTCTCTCTCTCTCTCTCTCTCTCTCTCCTCTCTCTCTCTCTCTCCTCCCTCCCTTCCTCTCAAAATATTCCTACCGGATACACCTGCTGCAGTGAGAAAATAGATGGAAGACTAAATCCTTCCTAATCCCCTCCTAATGTGACCCTCATTCCTTCAACACACGCACGCACGCACACACACACACACACACACACCACACACACACACACACACACACACACACACACACAGAGGCACGCACGCAAGCACACAAGAGGCACGCACGCACACACGTGTGCGGACACACAGACACACACATATACACACACATGCACGCGCACACACACATGCACGCGCACACGACACACACACACACACACACACACACACAACCACAACACCGCACCTTGCATGGACACACTCACACACACAGAAAACGCGCACACGTTGCAGACACACACACACCACATCGCACGCACGCACGCACACACACACACACACGCACACACACACATCACACACACATCACACACACACACACCGCACACACACACACACACGCACACACACACACACACACGCACGCACGCACCAGCACACATCACACACCAAACACCGCACGCCGCAACACACACACACACACGTCACACACACACACACACGCACGCACGCACGCATGGGCACACTCACACACGCAGAAATAAGCGCGCACGTCTGCAGACACACACACACACACACACGCACACACACACACACATCACACACGCACGCACACACACACACACAAAACACACACACACACACACACACACACTCACACGCACACACTAACACACACACACACACACTAACAACACACACACACACACACACACACACACACACACACACACACACACACACGCGCGCGCGCGCGCGCACGCACACACACACACTAACACCAAAGCAAATCACTGGGGGAAGCTGCCAGACCTCGCTGTGCCTACCACGTCCCTACCGCGCACGTGCCGCGAATTCTCAATGACGTCATGAACCCTCATTTGCATACCACTTCCTGTTCGGCGCCGACAGACAGGATGTAGAGAGCCCGGCTTTGATGTGAGCCCAAAGGCTACACTCCGGTATTAGCTTGCGGGTCATGTAGTATCTTCTACAGAGTGGAGTCGGGAAAATTTTGTTTTGATTTTCACAGATTTTTTGTTTTTAAGTTTGAAAAAATGCACTGTGTACTTGTTTTGAGGGTTGAGTAAATAGAGCAATACCAGGTAGTCACGAGAAAGTTTGGAAATAATCATCAAATGAGGTTTGCCTGTATTCCTACAGCGTTGACCCCGCGCATGCATATTGCGGTAAGGAAGCTAGCAGACAACAAAGGACTGAAGGGGTACAGTGTTTGCTGAAACATCAAAAAATTTAAAACCTACCAAATTTGTTCAAAATCAAATGAGTTTTGAGTCAGAGGCTAGTCTTTTACAATTTTTTTTTTGGTGTGGATGCCTTAGCACGTGCGATATGAATAATAACGACGATAATAATAATAATAATAATAATAATAATAATATGATAATAGTAATAATAAATGGAATTTATATAGTACTATATCTTGTAAAATAACAAATCAAATAATGAATATGAGTCATTATTGAAAAACAGAAGGAAAAGTGCGAATTTCTAATATAGGTGTGTAGCCAAAAGGCCTGAGAGATGTGGACTGGGGGTGGAGGATGGTGAAGAGGGTGTTGCTGATGACAGAGACGGGGAGGTAATGCCTCAATTGGGCGAAGAAGATGGTGCTGCTCACCTTTGACCTCTCTGTGGATCTCTCTGCCTGCCAATCGCTATTTTCTGCTTGAAATCTCAAAGTTCAGCATTTTCAAGATTTATTTTGAGGTAGGTATGGCTCCTGACTTCAGTGAAAAAAACCGCAAACTGAAGTGGTACAGGTACGTCACACGAGCACCTGGACTGGCCAAGACTGTCCTACAGGGAACAGTACAAGGAGGGAGACGAAGAAGAGGCAGACAGAGAAAACGAGGGAAGACAACATCAGAGAGTGGACTGGCATCGAGCGGAAAATTTAGCTACGGAAAGCAAAGGACTGTGGGGAGTGGAGGAAGCTGGTTCCACAATTGTCACTGGTGCCCCTACGGTCCACGAGACCCGGGCATTGGTGAGGTGAGGTGAGAGAGGTATGCTTGCTGTTTTTTGAATGGGAGAGGGATGTGTTCGCTAGGTGAATAAACGCTACCACACAATATCACACAACGAAAAAATGCAATGAAAGTATACATGAAATGCAATACGAGGTGCTTGTGGGATAAATGTATGTCAGTCAAAAACACTTGAACCATCCCCTAAAGGTCAGTTACAAAACAGAATTTAGCGACGTTGAGATTTCAAGCAGAATATAGCGATGGACATGCTGGAATCCACAGAGAGGTCAAAGGTGAGCGACACGATCTCTGCCCCATTGACGCATCCCAGGACAGAAAAGCCAGCAAGACGTTGGCTGCTGCCAGACCACGACTGGCCTGTGCTGATGTGTTGTCGGGGAGTTTGATCAGGAAAGCCGCCACGTCCGCTAGGAATGTGCAATTTGGATTGAGGCAAAATTTAATCATGAGTTTGGTTTTTACCCCTTCCATTCCTGCTTCTCTTCTGCTTCTTTCTCCGTTGTTTTTTCTACGTCTCTCATCTGCTTCTTCTTCTGCTTCTTCTTCTTCTTCTTCTTCTTCTTCTTCTTCTTCTTCTTCTTCTCTCCTCCTCCTCCTCCTCCTCCTTCTTTTCTTCTTCTTCTTCTTGTTCTTCTTGTTAATCTTCTTTTCCTTTTCCTTCGTTTTCTTTTGCGTTTCTTCCTCCTCCTCCTCCTCCTCCTCCTCCTTCTTTTCTTCTTCTTCTTCTTGTTCTTCTTGTTAATCTTCTTTTCCTTTTCCTTCGTTTTCTTTTGCGTTTCTTCTTCCTCCTCCTTTTTCTTCTACCCCTCTCCCATCTTTCCTTTTCTGCTTTTCCTTTTGGTTCTTCCATCATCATCATCATCATCATCATCATCATCATCATCATCATCGTCGCCATCGTCTTCCTCTTCTTTTTCTTT
>CM054162.1:43440437-43445437 GCA_028751875.1 Rapana venosa
GGTGTTGTGTGTGCTGTGCTGTGTTGTGTTGTGTGTGTGTGTTGTGTGTGCGTGCGTGTGTGTGTATGTGTGTGGTGTGTGTGTGTGGTGTGTCTGTGTGTGTTGTGTGTGTTGTGTTGTGTGTGGTGTGTAGTGTCCTGTGTGTGTGTTTCTGTGTGTGTGTTTCTGTGTGTGTGTGGGGGTGTGTGTGTGTCTGTGTGTGTGTGTTTTTCTGTGTGTGTGTGTGTGTGTGTTAGTGTGTGTGTGTGTGTGTGTGTGTTGTGTGTATGTGTGTGTGTGGTGTGGTGTGTGTGTGTGTGTGTGTTATATATGTTGTGAAATTTGTGTGTGTGGTTATGTTTGTGTGTGTTAGTGTGGTGTGTGTGTATGTGTGTTATTTGTGGTGTGGGGTGTGGTGTGTGTGTATGTGTGTGTGTGGTGTGGTGTGTGTGTGTGTAAAAAAGGCTTCAGTTTTTAGTCAGGTGGCATGTCCCCTTCCTCTTTCAGCTCACAACGACACTTATTTCCTGCTCTGAAATTTATGTCTGCACATTCCTATCATCTTTACATCTTGCTCTGTGTGTGTGGGGTTGTGTGTGTGTGTGTGTCTGGTGTGTGTGTGTATGTGTGTGTGTCTGTGTGTGTGTTTGGGTGTGTGTGTGTATGTGTGGTGTGTGTGTGTGTGGTGTGTCAGTGTGTGTCTGTTCTTGGGTCCTCTGTCATCTATCTACGTAGTCGGCCGTCACTCATCCTCCTTGATGATTTTTTTGTCAGTTCTTCTTTCTATAAATTCTTTCTTTCTTCCTCTTTCGGTCCCTTTCTTCCTGGTTACTTGTTCTGTGATTTGTGTTGTGTTGAGTTTTTCCATTGAACATATACTTTAACTCCCGTCTTTCTTTTCTAGATTTTCTCATTCATTCATTCATTCATTCATTCATTCATTCATTCATTCCTGCCTGTCCGCCTGCCTGCCTGCCTGCCTGCCTGCCTGCCTGCCTGCCTGCCTGCCTGCCTTCCTTCCTTCCTTCCTTCATTCATTCATTCCTACCTTCCTTCCTGCCTTCCTTCCTTCCTTTTCTGTCTACATGTTGTTCCCACCTCGCTTGTGTGATTTTCCTGTCTTTGTCTTTGACTTTCCTATTTCAATTTCTAAATAAAATCTCTGAAATTCCAGTGCTTTGAGAGAGAGACACAGAGAGAGAGAGAGAGAGAGAGAGAGAGAGAGAGAGACAAACAGACACACACACAGACACACACACAAACACACACACACAGACAGAGACAGAGAGAAACAGGGAGAGACAGAGACAGAGATGAGAGAGAGAGAGCAACACACACAATACAACACACACACATACAACACAACACACATTTTTTTCTCACACTCTTTTTATTCTTTCTGTTTTTCTTTTAACATACCCCCCACCCCCCTCCGACCTCTCACCTCCCCCCCTCCTAACCCCCTCTTACCTCCCTTTCACCCCCCCCCCCCCCCCCCCCCCCCCCCCCCCCCCCCCCTCTCATCCCTGTTGTTTTTCATCCACATTGCACAGAACACACAAAAAGCGACACGCAGAAAAGTTGGTGGAGAAGAGCGACGCTGTCACCTGACTGCTCGTGCAGCCTCGTGCTGTGTGACCTCACGGGCTGTTCTGTGGCGGCATGTAGCGCTGTGATGTGATGTGATGTGATGGGATGTGATGTGATGTGATGTGGCGATTGTGATGTTGTGTGATGTGGTTGGTGATTGTGATGTGGGTGATGTGGCTGGTGATATGTCGGCGCCCCCAGTGACACGTTCCATCCTTTCCTTCTCCCCAAGTTATGACATTTTCACTTCACAATAACAACACCCCCCTCTTGCTTCCAGGGTAGAAGTATGTCTTTTAGAGGGGGTTTGTTTTCCTTTTCTCTTTTTTTTCTTTTTTTTTTGGGGGGGGGGGGGGTGGGGTTGGCTTTGGAGTTTATTAACTGATAGTATCTCTCTTCTGCTGTCTGTTTCTCTCTCTCTCTCTCTCTCTCACTCCTCTCCTCTCTCTCTCTCTCTCTCTCTCTCTCTCCTCTCTCTCTCCTGAGTTATCTCTCCCTCCCTCCCTCCCTTTCTCTCTACCTCTCTCTCCTGAGATCGCTCTCTCTCTCCTCCCTCCTTCTCTTCCCTCCATCTCTCTCTCCCTCCCTCTCTCTCTCTCTCCCTCCCCCTCTCTGAGTTGCTCTCTCCCTCTCTCCCTCCCTCCCCTCTCTCCCTCCCTCCCTCCCTGTCCTCCCTCTCTCTCCCCTCCCTCTCTCCCTCCCTCTCCCCTCCCTCTCTCTCCCTCCCTCTCTCTCCCTCCCTCCCTCTCTCTCCCTCCCTCTCTCTCTCCCTCCCCTCTCTCTCCCCTCCCTCTCACCCTCCCTCTTCCCATCCCTCCCTCTCCTCTCTCCCTCCCCTCTCCCTCCCTCCTCTCTCCCTCCCTCTCTCTCTTATCCCCCCTCTCTCTCTCTCCCACTCCCTCTCTCTCCTCTCCCTCCCCCTCTCTGATTCTCCTCTCTCCCTCCCTCCTCTCCCCCCAACCCCTCTCCCTCCATCTCTCCTCCTCCCTCTCTCTCTCCCCCATCCCCCTCTCCTCCCTCTATTTCTCCCCCTCACCAAAAAAAAAACACAACCAACAAAACAATATCCAATTCAACGGCAAAGACGTGAGTCGCCTTCCCTCACTTATATACCGACAGCCAGACCACAGCCTTTTGGGACCCATTACATGTGTGACTGCAGAACTGACATTTCCATCACACCCTTCCCACCCTTTTCCCTCTCCCCTTTCCCCCTCCCCCCTCCTCCCTCCAGTCCCCTCAGCAGGTCGTTTCATTCTTTGACATCACTCTAACGCCCCTTGACGCCAAGTCTTTCCGAGTTTATCTTCAACCGATAGCACTTTTCCTGTCTGTCTGTCAGTCTGTCTGTCAGTGAGTCCGTCCATTTATCTGTCAGTCAGTCAGTTTATTATCTATCTGTCAAGTCTGGTGTTGGTGTTGGGGGGGGGGGGGGGAAGTGGGGAGGGGGGTGTTCAGGTTAAAATCACCTGTCACTCTTTTCCCAATACAAGTCTGATGAAGTTCCAGACAAGTTTGGCAGAAAGAAGATCTCTCCGGTGTGTGGTTTTTTTTTTATCAGACGATTTATTTTTTTTCCTGTCTGTCTTTCTGTCTATCTTTCTGTCTGTCTGTCTATCTTTCTGTCTGACCGTCAGTGTGTATCTTCTTCTTTGTCTCATTCTCCTCCTCCTCCTCCTTCTTCTTTTCTTCTTCTTCCTCCTCCTCCTCCTCCTCCTACCTCCTCCTCCTTCTTCTTCTCCTCCTCCTCCTCTTCTTTCCTCCTCCTCCTCCTTCTTCTTCTCATTCTCCTCCTCCTCCTCCTCCTCCTTCTTCTTGTTCTTCTTCTTCTTCTTCTTCTTCTTCTTCTTCTTCTTTCTTCTTCTTCTTCTTCTTGTTCTTGTTCTTGTTCTTCTTCTTCTTCTTCTTCTTCCTTCTTCTTCTTCTTCTCTCCTCCTCCTCCTCCTCCTCCTTCTCTTCTTCTTCTCCTCCTCCTCCTCCTCCTTCTTCTTCTTCTCATTCTCCTCCTCCTCCTCCTTCTTCTCTTCCTCCTCCTCCTCCTCCTCCTTCTTCTTGTTCTTCTTCTTCTTCTTCTTCTTCTTCTTCTTCTCTTCTTTCTTCTTCTTCTTCTTCTTCTTCTTTCTTCCTCCTCCTCCTCCTCCTCCTTCTTCTTCTTCTTCTTCCTCCTCCTCCTCCTCCTCCTTCTTCTTCTTCTTCTTCTTCTCATTCTCCTCCTCCTCCTTCTTCTTTCTTCCTCTCTTCTTTTTCTCTTCTTTTCTTCTTCTTCTTCTTCTTCGTCTTCTTCTTCTTCTTCTTCTTCTTCTTCTTCTTCTTCTTCTTCCTCCTCCTCCTCCTTCCTCCTTCCTCCTTCTTCTTCTTCTCATTCTCCTCCCCTCCTTCTTCTTCTTCCTCCTCCTCCTTCCTCTTCTTCTTCTCTTCTTCTTCTCTTCTTCTTCTTCTTCCCTCCTCCTCCTCCTCCTCTTCCTTTTCTTCTTCACAGTCGTGGTCGTCGTCGTCGAACGCTCAGACAGGAACTATTACTGTCTGTCATATGAGCGAAAATGCGTTGCGCTGCCGTTAAGCGCCTGACAAGTCAGGCCCAGCGCATCCGACTTCGGCCTGGTCTCAGTATGAGTCAGTTTCCTTGCCAGCTTGCCTGTCTGTGGATGTAGCAGTGATCCGTCACGTTCTGGCAAGTTGTGCCCACAGTCAACAAAACCCCAACGTTCAGCTCGAACTTTCCTCCCACCTTAAGTGGGGTGGTCTGGGTGCTAGTCTTTTGGGTGAGACGATAAACCGAGGTCCTGTGTGCAATACGGATTTGGCGCTTATAAAAGCGTCAATAGGAACGAGAGAGCTGTCCCTGGCAAAATTGTGTAGAACAAAGCTATACTTGTAGAGAATCATGTACATCTATAAAACAGAAAAATTAAAATTAAAATTTGGTGGCGCTGGTCTTGTGGCGATGTGCACTCCCCGAGGAGAGAGGCCCGAATTTCACACAGAGAAATCTTCTGTGAATGAAAGTGGTATACACTACACTACACTACACTGCACTACACTACACTACACTACACTACACTGCACTACACTACACTACACTACACTACACTGCACTACACTACACTACACTACACTACACTACACTACACTACACTACACTGCACTACACTGCACTACACTACACTGCACTGCACTGTTACTACACTACACTACACTGCTTTACGCTGCACTACACTACACTGCACTGCACTGCACTACACTACACTACACTACACTACACTACACAGTACTACACTACACTACACTACACTACACTACACTGCACTGCACTGTACTACACTGCACTGCTCTGCACTACACTGCACTGTACTACACTACACTGCACTACACTACACTGCACTACACTACACTGCACTGCACTACACTGCACTGCACTACACTACACTGCA
>CM054162.1:43467937-43475437 GCA_028751875.1 Rapana venosa
TATTTGTGTGATTTTCAGATGGTACATTGAGTAAGCAGTGCAATTGCTTTTTATTCATCAAGCCATCCATCTAAGAACAAAAAGTCATATATATGCATACATATATATAAGAATAAAACCTAAACAAAATCTGTGCGTATGAGAAAGAGAGAGAGAAAGTCAAAGTCAAACTTTTATCTTCATATTGTACATTGAACAAGCAAAGCAACTACATTTTTTTTCTATCAAGCCATCCATCTAAGAGAAAAAAAATCATATATATATATATATATATATATATATATATATATATATATATATATATATATATATATATATATATATATATATATATAAGAATAAAACCTAAACAAAACATCTTGCGCACACGTTAAACCCCGTTCCCGCTTTTCAGGGGACGGAACAGCTCAGTGGTCAGAGCACTCGCTTTCCCCCAGCCAAGTTAAGCAGCGTCGAGCGTGGTTACCAGTTGGATGGGTGACCGTTTGCGCGCCTTGGCTTCAGTACAGTTCCCCCAGTTCACCCAGCTGTAAATGGGTACCTGCCTCTTTAGGGTCAGGGAAGGTAAAGCAGCGAGGGAGAGGAGATGGGCGCCGCCCTCAGTATGCTGGCCCCTAGAGAAGTGAGATCTCTGACGCCTCGCTCCCCTACGACCTTATAGGTTATGGGACACCTTGACCTTTACCTTTTAGGCCATTGTGTGCCGGTGGGAACGGATGACAAAATTAAAACTGCATACACACGGGGGACTAGATGTAAAACGAAACAAGCACACGCGTGCTTATTCCATTATCCTGGAAATAAAAGAATAATAAATAAAGAAATGAATCCTATAAATAAAAGACTACATAAATAAAGAAATGAATAAATGAATCCTGGAAATAAAAGACTACATAAATAAAGAAAGAGATAAAGAAATCATAGCAATAAAAGCCTACATAAATAAAAGAATGAACAAATAACGGAATAAAAGAAAAATCAAAGAAGAAATGCTCCTCTTTCTCAGGTGAGGTCCAGTGACCTGTCAGGTGGACACAGCTGCTGCAGGGGTCACTTGCTGGCTAACTAGTTGGTCAGTGGGCGGTAGTGGGCTGGCTGCCATGATGCACCTTGCCTGTTCTGGGAGGGGAAGGGGGAGGGGAGGCGGAGGAGGGGAGGCGGAGGGGGGAGGGGAGAGATGTACCGTCACGGGTTGTCAGCTCTTGTTTCTATGACAACTTGATGTTGATGGTTTGTTCCGCGTAGTGGGGGAGAGTTTTTTCTGGGCAATTCTCTGTGCGTGGGGGGGGGGGGGGGGGGGGGGGGGGGGGGATGGGGGGGGGGAGTGAGAATAAGGGGGGGAGGTCGTGTGTGTGTGTGTGCCTGTGTGGAAGGGGGGAGGTGGGGGTGGGAGGAGGGATCGTGTGTGTGTGTGTGTGGGGAGGGGGGGGGGGTGTTGTGTGTGGGTGGTTGGGGGGTGTTGTGTGTGGGTGGTTTGGGGGGTGTTGTGTGTGGGTGGTTGGGGGGTGTTGTGTGTGGGTGGTTGGGGGGTGTTGTGTGTGGGTGGTTGGGGGTGTTGTGTGTGGGTGGTTGGGGGGTGTTGTGTGTGGGTGGTGGTTTGGGGTGGGGGTGTGTGTGTGGGTGGTTGGGGGGTGTTTGTGTGGGGTGGTTGGGGGTGTGTGTGTGTGGGTGGTTGGGGGGTGTTGTGTGTGGGTGGTTGGGGGGTGTTGTTGTTGTGTGTGTGTTGGGGGAGGGAAGGTGGGGTGTCGTGTGTGTGTATGTATGTGTATGTATGTGGTGTGAGAGAGAGAGAAAGAGAGAGGGTGTCGTGTGAGTGTGTATGTGTGTATGTGTGTGGAAGGTTGGGGGATGTCGTTGTGTGTGTGTTGTGTGTGTGTGCTGTGCGTGTGTGTGTGTGTGTGGTGTGTGTGTGCGTGCGTGCGTGCGTGCGCGTGTGTGTGTGTGTGTGTGTGTGTGTGTGTGTGTGTGTGTGTGTGTGTGTGTGTGTGTGTGTGTGTGCGTGTAGGGGGGACGTGTGTGACTGAGACTGTCATGAACAAAGGAGAGAGGCCCTGCATGTCAGTCATTCACAATGACTGCATACACACAGAATGAGTAACTCCCAGTTTTCAGTAGTCAGAAAAGACAACTCTTTCGGAGTTGTCTCTGTATTTGTCTTTCCTTTCTTGCCGCCATGTCCACAAGCGTTAACTTGTGTTTTTCTGCCCGTCCAACAGAGGCCCAAAGCCTTCAACGGTTTATTTCTTCATCTGCTCTTTTCTTTTCTTTTTTTTCAACTTCAGGTTTGACGGCTGAACTCGACAAGACACCAGGATGCATGCAGGTTTTGTTGTTGTTGGGGTTTTGTTGTTTTTCTTTTGAGTTTATAGCTCTTTTTTTCCCAAACTTGTCATCCGTTCTTACCAGCATGCAATAACCTACTCTTCCGTAAAGGTGGAACGGGTTTTAACGTGTGCGCAAGACATCCTGCGTGCGTTTTTACGATAAACTTCAGTATAAACTACACTAGAGTCTCATCAGAAGGACTTGTGGGGTGAGTGGAGTCTGGCACTGATGTTAACTGTGTGGGAGAAATTCCCTGGAACGGGTGTCTCTGTGGTGGCTGGAACAGGCGGCGACAAGTTCGCGAGCTGAAAGCCCTAAGCACTGGGCACTAGGCTGTTCCTGCCCCGCTGGTAAGGGTGTCCTTGACTGAGCAGTCACCAGGGTGTGTTGATCAATGTCTTCAGTCAGACACTGACCTGTCCCTCTGTGCCTTGCCTTGTCTCGTCTTGCCTTCTCTTGCCTTGCTTATCCTGCCCTGCCTTGCCTTGCTTTGCCTTCCCTTGCCTTGCCTTGCTTTGCCTTGCCTTGCTTTGGCTTGTCCTGTCCTACCCTGCATTGCCTTCTCTTGCCTTGTCCTGTCCTGTCTTGCCTTCTCTTGCCTTGCTTGTCCTATTCTGTCCTGTCCTGTCCTGTCCTGTCCTGTCCTGCCATGCCTTGCCTTCTCTTGCCTTGGCTTGTCCTGTCCTGTCCTGCCTTGCCTTCTCTTGCCTTGGCTTGTCCTGTCCTGCCTTGTCTTGCCTTCTCTTGCCTTGCTTGTCCTATTCTGTCCTGTCCTGTCCTGCCATGCGTTGCCTTGCCTTCTCTTGCCTTGCTTGTCCTGTCCTGTCCTGTCCTGCCATGCGTTGCCTTGCCTTCTCTTGCCTTGCTTGTCTTCTGTCCTGTCCTGTCCTGTCCTGCCCTGCCTTGCCTTGCCTTCTCTTGCCTTGCTTGTCCTGTCCTGTCCTGCCCTGCCCTGCCTGCCCTGCCTTGCCTTCTCTTGCCTTGCTTGTCCTATTCTGTCCTGCCCTGTCCTGCCCTGCCTTGCCTTGCCTTCTCTTGCCTTGCTTGTCCTTCTGTCCTGTCCTGCCTGCCTTGCCTTGCCTTGCCTTCTCTTGCCTTGCTTGTCCTGTCCTGTCCTGTCCCTGCCTTCCTGCCTTGCTTTCTTGCCTTGCTTGCTTCTGTCCTGTCCTGTCCTGTCCTGCCATGCCTTGCCTTGCATTGCTTGTCCTGTCCTGTCCTGCCCTGCCCTGCCTTGCCTTGCTTGTCCTGTCCTGTCCTGTCCTGTCCTGCCCTGCCTTGCCTTGCCTTGCTTGTCCTGTCCTGCCTTGCCTGCCTCATGACATCAGAGCAGTGTCGGCTTTCCTCTGCACGTCTTCTTCCCTGGGGATACCTGGGCCTTTCACTATGAATAGCATCCCCACCTTCTGGAAATTCTGTGCTAGGAATTCCCTCTTTTCTATCCCTCTCTTTGTGTCTCTGCCTTGTTCTGTTCTTCCTGTCACCTCCTTCTTGTCTGTTTTCTGCCTTCTTGGTCCTACTTCCTGCCTTTTTCCCCCCACAACGACTTCAAAAATAATAATTCTATCTCACGCCAAACTCGGATGTGCTGGGTCTGACTTGTCAGGCGCTTAACGGCAGCGCAACACACTTTCGCTCATATGACAGACAGCAATAGTTACTGTCTGAGCATTCGACGAAGAAATCGCCAAGTCTGTCCTCACGCCTAACATCTATCAACCTCAACACGTTTCAGGACTTCGTCTCTGAGTCTACCTACCTACCAACCAACCAACCAACTACCAACCAACCAGCCAACCAACCAGCCTACCAACCAGCCAACCAACCAACCTACCAACCAAAGAGCCAACCAACCAACCAGCCTACCAACCAACCAGCCAACCCGGTAGCAAGCAAGCAAGCATGCACATAAGGAAGCCAGCCAACGAACCGTGAAGGACCTCCACCCGCTCTCCTCTCTCCCTTACTCACTCGTCTGAACAAATTGACGAACTCAGCAGAACAAGAAATAACGTTGTGTAATCAGTCCACAGAGAGAGAGAGAGAGAGAGAGAGAGAGAGGAGAGATGAGAGAGAAAAGAGAGAGAGAGAAGAGAGACAGAAGAGCAGAGAGAGAGAGAGGGAGAGGAGAGAGAGAGAGAGAGAGGACGAGAGAGAAGACAGACAGACAGACGACAGACAGACAGAGCAGCAGAGAAGACAGAGAGAGGAGAGAAGAGAGAGAGAAGAGAGAGAGGGAGAGAGAGAGAGGAGAGAGAGAGACAGACAGACAGACGAGAGACAGACAGAGAGAGGGAGACAGACAGAGAGACAGAGACAGAGAGAGGGGGGAGGAGAGAGGGGAGAGGAGAGAGACAGACAGAGAGAGAGCAGAAGGAGAGAGGGAAGAGAGGAGAGAGAGAGACAGAGACAGAGAGGGAGACAGAGAAGAGAGAGACAGGAGGAAGAGACAGAGAGGAAGAAAGAGACAGAGACAGAGCAGAAGGAAGAAGAAGAGAGAGACAGACAGACAGACAGAGACAGAGAGAGACAGAACTCGAACTCGAACTCGAAAGATTTATTTCAAAAAAGGCCATTGGCCCATACATGAAGGGGGGTTGCCAAACTGCTTAGTATTTTAGTGAGAAAAATAAGTCTAAAAAAACCAACAAAATGTTAATGCATACCCACAACCACCACTATAAAAATCAGTTCCAAAAATTATGACTTAAGAAACCAAGATATCTCTTATTCTAAAGGCTTTACACAAATATAAAGCAAGGCTGCGCACAATCTCAGGGTGACTAGATGCCATGAGTAGACAGAATCTAAATAAATTAGGCTGTCTACTACACTTTAGCGGAATGTAATTCTGTCTTACATCTTCTAATACTGGACAGCACAGCACAAAATGAACTTCATCTTCCACTGTTTGCTTACATAATGGGCATAGCAACCTGAGGTCATCATCATCATGTTCTATATATCTAAATTTATGAACATTTATGTCTGCCACACCTAGTCTAAATTTAGACATAATTCTTTTCAAATGAATGTACATATCAGGCTTTAGATAAGGTTTGACATTGTGTGAACCTATAAATTGTCTGTACATTTGAAATCTGTCACTGTTTTGTATATGACCACTCCACTGCTGCCAACGGCAGTCAATCAGTCTTTGCCTGAAAACCTTGATAAACTCTCTACAATTTCCGACACCTTGATTGAGCCAAACAAACCCAAAGCCAAGTTCACATAAACAGGTACGTATTTGAGAAGCCCAGGTGCTTTTTCCCTTGACATCTAGATCATAAAGCATCTTGTAAGACTTAAAAGGTAACCTGCACTCATCCATATGCAGAATCTTAATCCAATATCCAACGCATCTTACAGCAGCATTAATAGAGAGAGGATATCTATTGGTTTCACTATAATCAAGATCATTAGGTGTACGTCTATCTAAGCCTAAAAACTGCTTTAAAGCAAAGAGGTGCACTGATTCACAATGTGTTACAGCTGCATCCAGTATAGAGAGACAGAGAGAGATAGAGACAGAGAGAGACACAGAGAGAGACAGAGAACAGAGAGAGAGGATTACAACGAAATTTAGTGTGGTGGTGATGGTGGTGGTGTGTGTGTGTGTGGTGTGTGTGTGTGTGTGTGTGTGTGGTGTGTTGTGTAAGGTGTGTGTATGTGTGTGTGTGTGTAAGTGTGTGTGTGTGGTGTGTGTGTGTGTGTGTGTGTGTGTATGTGTGTGTGTGTGTGCAGGATTGTGTTTTTACACGTATGCTACCACAGTACCTACCTGCCTTATTAGCTAAGGAGCCTATCACTACCTACCTACCAAAACCAACAGGCAGAAAAAACACATATGCAAGCAACCCCAAAACAGAGAGAGAGGGAGAAAGAGAGAGAGAGGAGAGAGAGAGAGAGAGAGAGGAGAGAAGAGAAGAAGACAAACAGAGAGACAGACAGACAAGAAGAGACAGAGCAAGAAGAGAAGAGAGCAGAGAAAGAGAGAGAGAGGGGAGAGAGAGACAGAGGGGAGTGAAAAAGAGAGAGGAAGACAAGAAGGGAGAGAGAGAGACACAGAGAGAAGAGAGAGAGAGGGACAGAGGGTGAGAGGGAGAAGAGAGAGGGAGAGGGGGGGGGGGGAGGGGGGGGAGGGAGAGAGTAGAGAGAGGGAGCGAGAGAGAAAGGAGAGAGATTTTGAGGATAATGTAATAGGCACTCGTGCGCTTTTTTTTCGTCCAATCCCCCTGTCTCTGCGGTTTTCTCAATGATGTCATGTGTTCCCACCGGCACAGGATGGCCTACTCTTCTCAAAAGCGGAACAGGCTGTAACGTGTGCACAAGGTGTTCTGCGTGCGTTTGCACACGGGGCCTCGGTTTCTAGTCTCATCAGAAGGACTTTCAGTGGAGGGGGAGGGAGTCTGCACTGATGTTAAATCCATGTGAAAAAATTCCCTTGAACGGGATTAGAACCCGGGTCGGCAGATTGCGAGTGAATGCATAACCTTCTAACCAAACGGTTATCCAGAGGGAAAGGAGAGAGAGAGAGACAGAGAGAGAGAGACAGAGACATAGACAGAGACAGACAGAGACAGAGAGAGACAGAGAGAGAGACAAGGAAGGGAGACAGAGAGGAAGAGAGAGTCAGAGAGACAGAGACAGATTGTGGATGAGGGCGACGCTTGAAGAAGTGTGCAAGACAGTGCGTGCTGATGTGTGACGTGCGTCGGCGGCTTAGATTGTGTAGTGCGTGCGTGCGTGAGCTTGGTGGTGGTGCGTGCTTGCGTGCCGTGCGTGGCGTATAGTCTGTGTGTGCGTGTGTGCCTGTGTGCGTGCGTGGTGCGCTTGTGGTGGTGGCGTGCGTGCGTGCGGGCGCTGGTGTGTGGTGTGCGTGCATGTACATCGTGTGTGCCTCTGTGTGTGTGTGTGTATGAGCGAGCGCGTGTGTGTCTGTGTGTGTCTGTGCCTGTGTGTGTGTGTAGGATTCCATTTTCACACGTATGCTAATTCCCGCACACAGCAGTGTATAAATCACCGCCACCCCCCGCCGCTTAACCCAGTCCACACACCGGCCATTCAATCCCATAATGACAGGCTGTGACGTCACAGGAGAAGGGCGTGAACTGCCGAGACACAGGGGAAGTAATTCAAGAAGTGTGCGGTAGCTCACAGAACGGAGCTGGTTGG
>CM054162.1:43477937-43480437 GCA_028751875.1 Rapana venosa
ACCACCACAACAGCAAGAATACAACTCACCCCCCCCCCCTCTCCCCCCAAATAAAAGCAGCAACAACAACAACAACAAATCCATAAGAACCTCTCAAGACCTACATCTGACATAAGCACGCAACCCTCTTACATTCCAACCCAACGTTTTAAGAGCTTTAAGAGCTTTTCAGTCTAACTTTACAAGACACCACCTTCCTTTCCTAAACAGCCCCCCCCCCCCCCCCCCCCCCCAACCCTAAAAAGCAAAATACTGAAGCAAAAACAGAGTCAGACATCCCCCCCCTCCCCTCCTCTCTCTCTCTCATCCCCCCTCTCTTTTCTCTCCCTCTCTCTCTTTCTCTCTCTCCCTCTCTATCTCCCTCTCTCTCTTTCTCTCTCTATTTTCTCTCTCTCTCCTTTCTTTCTCTCCTCTCTCTCCTCTCTCTCTCTCTCTCTCTCTCCTTCTCCTCTTCTATTCTCTCTCTCTCTCTCTCCTTCTCTCTCTTTCTCTCTCTCCTCTCTCTTCTCTCCCTCTCTCTCCTTTCTCTCTATTTTCTCTCTCTCTCCTCTCTTTCTCTCTCTCTCTTTCTCTCTCTCTCTTCTATTTCTCTCTCTCTTCCTCATCCTCTCTCCTCTCTTTCACTCTCTCTCTCTCTCTCTCATCTCTCTCTCCCTCTCTCTCTCTCTCTCTCTCTCTCTCTTTCTCTTCTTCTTTTCTCTCTCCTCCTTCTCTCTCTCTCCTCTCTCTCTCTCTCTCTCTCTCTCTCTCTCTCTCTTCTCTTTCTCTCTCTCCCTCTCTATCTCCCTCTCTCTCTTTCTCTCTATTTTCTTCTCTCTCTCGCTCTCTTTCTCTCCCTCTCTCTCTCTCTTTCTCTCTATCTTTCTATTTGTTCCTCTCTTCTTCTCTCTCTTCTTTCTCTATATATATCTCTCCCCCTCTCTCTCGCCCTCTCTCTCTTCCTCCCCCCTCTCCCCCCCCCCCTCTCCCCCCCTCTCTCCCCCCCCTCCCCCCCTCTCAATCAGGGACAGAAGTGGTGACCAGGAGGTGGGGTGTCTGAAGTGGTGTTATTTCACTACTCACACTCTACAGGTGATCAGTGTCACCCTTCAACCCTGCGATAACAGCTGGCTGACAATCCCACAGCAAAAAGTACGTACACACAGATACACACACAGATACACACACACAGATACACACACACACACAGATACACACACAGATACACACACACACAGATACACACACACAGATACACACACAGACGTAAAATTGAAGACACACACAGAGAAAGCAAGCAAGCACACACACAAACACACACACACACACACAGCAAACAAGCGCGCACGCACACACACAGAGAGAGAGAGAGAGAGAGAGAGAGAGAGAGAGAGAGAGAAGAGAGAGAGAGAGAGAGAGAGCACAAAACACAACGCACACACACATACACAACTCAGAGACAGACAGACAGACAGACAGAGAAACCAGAGGGGGGGGGGGGGGGGGGGGTTGGATGTGCAATAAATTATTAAAGAAGGAGATAGGCAGTGGCTGGCTTATCTCTAAACCAAGGTCCCGCCCCCCTGCACACACACACCTTCTCTGTGTGGAGAAAAATGAATGTTAGGCCATCACACACACACACACACACACACACACACACACACACAGACACACGCACGCACACACACATACACACACGACGCACGCACACACGCACGCACGCACGCACACACACATACACACACGCCCCGCACATACACACACAGACACACACAAACACCCACACGCACACACCACCACCACCAGACACACACACATATACACACACACACACAGTGCGTGCAAACATACACATGGACAAACGCATGTGTGTGTAAGTGTACAATAGACGAAAGCTGCCATGAGCATTCATATAAAAAGAAAAAAAAAAATTTCTATATCTTGCAATTCAATTTCTGTGTATTCCACCTGCTCGGTACTCTCTCTCTGTATCTCTCACTCTGTCTCTCTGTCTCTCTCTCTCTGTCCCTGTCTCTTTGTCTGTCCTCTCTCTCTGTCCCTGTCTCTGTCTGTCTGTCTGTCTCTGTCTCTCTCTCTGTCCCTGTCTCTGTCTGTCTGTCTGTCTCTGTCTGTCTCTCTCCCTCTCTCTGTCCCTGTATGTCTGTCTGTCTCTCTCTCCCTGTCTGTCTCTCTCTCTCTCTCTCTCTCTCTCTCTCTCCCTGTCTCTCTCTCTGTTCCTGTATCAGTATGTCTCTCTCTGTCTCTCTCTCAATGAGCATGCATCTAAATGCAACACTTTAATGAATACACGCAGGAGCATAAACATGCGCTGAAATGCATGTCGGCACGTGCATGCATACCCATGCACGCACATGCTCAAGAGAGCGGGCGTGAGCACGCATGAACGTACACACGAACGTAGGCAGGCAAGCACTCTCTCTCTCTCTCTCACTCTCTCATCTCTCTCTCTCTCTCTCTCACACACACACACACACACACACATTAAAAAACAACCTGC
>CM054162.1:43485437-43495437 GCA_028751875.1 Rapana venosa
TTCATCATGTGGATTGTTTCTTACTGCAGCATTTTTTCCTCATTGTTAGTATTATTCCCCTTCTACTGTCTTCTCTACCTTCTTATCCTCGGATTGTCTCTCTCATCTGCTTATTCATTATCCTCGATATAACTAAGATCTTGTCACTTTCTCTCTCTTCTTTATCTCTTTTTCTTGCATTACATTGGGTCTTTGTGTTTCCTTGAAAATTGCTAAGCTTATTTTCCAACCATTACACTTTTCTCCTCCTCTCCTTCCTCTCTCTACTCTCTTCTTATTTCTTCCCTCTCTCTATTTCCGTTAACACACTCTACGACTACATATTCCAACCCAACCACACCCCACGCACATTACCTAGTCACCACTCTTGTACTCAACACTCACACACACACACACACACTAATACACACAACCACCCTGACGATTGAAATTCTTTCACCTCTTCAACATTGAATGCAAAACACACCTAAAACCCCAAGGTCAGCCCCAAGTTAAAGGGGTAAACCCACCCTGATCTCCACCCCCCCCACCCCTTCACTCCCCCCCCACACACACACCAGGCTTCCTTCCACAGTCAGAAACTCATTGATAAAATTAATGCCCTTGCACAACCCCTCCCTCCCTCCCACCTGAAGTTTCTACCAATCTACCCAAGCCCTAATCTCCCAGGTGGAAAAAGGTCCAGGGTGGGGGCTTTAGGCAAAAAAGTGACCCTTCAAATACCCTGCCTGCCGATTAGGTCTGAAGGGTGCTGGATAGGGGCTGTCCAAATTGTGTCTAATGCCTCTTGTCTGGAATTTGGGTTCAGTCGTCTGTCTGGTCTGTGGGAGGGAGGGAGGAGGGAGGGAGGGAGGGAGGAGGGAGGGCAGCTTGTGGCTCCATGCAGACAGTGTCATACACAGCCTGGTCTGTGAGAGCTTTTGGAGGGAGAGCTTAGCTTAGTGAGTCTTGTGGCTGAGTGTCATGTTTTCCAGTGTCAGTCAGCCCAGGTAAGTGTGCAGTCCTGTAACAAGGTAGACGGTTCACAGACTGGTTGTTTTTATGGTTTTACCATCACTAGCGGATTTATCAGACAGAGAGAGAGAGAGAGAGAGAGAGAATTGAATTTTGAATTGAATTGAATTTTATTGCCGCTAAGCTATACAAGCCATACAGCAAGCGCCGGTATTACATATACTTTGACGCAATGTCTATCATTGATATGGATCCCACAGCATTGGCAATGCCTTATTTATTTTAAAGAAGTTATATGACGGTTTTTCAAAGAGCCAACTGTCACTGACACACATGGGGCAGCGATCCCAGTCACATTCAGCAGAGGTAAAAACAGGAATGTCGTGGAGAGGGTGCATCTGTTGCAAAGCACGTACTTCTGTCTCTGCCTACTTTGTGTTACGGACATGCACTCCTTTCGGCAAGTTGGCCAGCCTGACACATTCTTCAGCTAACATGGTTTTCTTTTCCTGTTTGATGCACCAATATACCCAGCCCCCTGTCTGCCTGTCTGTCTGTCTGTTTGTCTGTCTGTCTGTCTCACCCCTCTCTCCTTTCTGTCTCAGTTTCGGTGAACATACTCTATGACTAATGATATGTTGCCACCCAATACCCCCTCCTCCTCCCTCTCCCGCTTCCTGTACCTACTGTGTACCACTCTGTGAACTTTCAGTAACACTCACACACACACACACACACACACACACTAATACACACACACACTAATACACACACACATCACACTAATACACACACACAGCCCTGACGATTGAAATTCTTTCACCTCTTCAAACACTGAATGCAAAACACACCTTAAACCCTACAAGGTCACCCCAAGTTAAAGGGGTAAACCCACCCTGATCTCCACCCCCACCCCACCCCTTCACCTCCCCCCCACACACACACACCAGGCTTCCTTCCACAGTCAGCAAACTCATTGATAAAATTAATGCCCTTGCACAACCCCCTCCCCTCCCTCCCACCTGAAGTTTCTACCAATCTACCCAAGCCCTAATCTCCCGGGTGGAAAAAGGTCCAGGGTGGGGGCTTTAGGCAAAAAAGTGACCCTTCAAATACCCTGCCTGCCGATTAGGTCTGAAGGGTGCTGGATAGGGGCTGTCCAAATTGTGTCTAGGGGCCTCTTGTCTGGAATTTGGGTTCAGTGGTCTGTCTGGTCTGTGGGAGGGAGGGAGGGAGGAGGGAGGGCAGCTTGTGGCTCCATGCAGACAGTGTCATACACAGCCTGGTCTGTGAGAGCTTTTGGAGGGAGAGCTTAGCTTAGTGAGTCTTGTGGCTGAGTGTCATGTTTGTTTTCTAGTGTCAGTCAGCCCAGGTAAGTGTGGAGTCCTGTAACAAGGTAGACAGTTCACAGACTGGTTGTTTATGTTTGTTTTACCATCACTAGCGGATTTATCACAGAGAGAGAGAGAGAGAATTAAATTTTGAAACGAATTGAATTTTATTGCAGCTAAGCTATACAAGCCATACAGCAAGCACCGGTATTACATATACTTTGACGCAATGTCTATCATTGATAGGGATACCACAGCAATGGCAATGCCTTCTTTATTTTAAAGAAGTTATATGACGGTATTTCAAGTAGCGAACTGTTACTGACACACACACAGCAGTGATCCCAGTCACATTCAGCAGAGGTAAAAACCGGAATGTCGTGGAGAGCGTGCAACTGTTGCAAAGCACGTACTTCTGTCTCTGCGTACTTTGTGTTACGGACATGCACTCCTTTCGGCAAGTTGGCGAGCCTGACACATTCTTCAGCTAACATGTTTTTCTTTTCCTGTTTGATGCACCAATATACCCAGCCCCCTGTCTGTCTGTCTGTCTGTCTGTTTGTTTGTCTGTCTGTCTCCCCCTCTCTCGTTTCTGTTTCATTTTCGGTGAACACACTCTATGACTAATGATATGTTGCCACCCAATACCCCCTCCCCCTCTCCGCTTCCCATACCTACTGTGTACCACTCTGTGTACTTTCAGTAACACTCACACACACACACACACACACACACACACTCACACACACACACACACACACACACACACTCACACACACACACACACACACACACACACACACACTAATACACACACACAGCCCTGACGATTGAAATTCTTTCACCTCTTCAAACATTGAATGCAAAACACACCTTAAAACCCTACAAGGTCACCCCAAGTTAAAGGGGTAAACCCACCCTGATCTCCACCCCACCCCCCCCCCCCCCCCACCCTTCACCTCCACCCCTCCACACACACACACACCAGGCTTCCTTCCACAGTCCACAAACTCATTGATAAAATTAATGCCCTTGCACAACCCCCTCCCCTCCCTCCCACCTGAAGTTTCTACCAATCTACCCAAGCCCTAATCTCCCAGGTGGAAAAAGGTCCAGGGTGGGGGCTTTAGGGAAAAAAAGTGACCCTTCAAATGCCCTGCCTGCCGATTAGGTCTGAAGGGTGCTGGATAGGGGCTGTCCAACTTGTGTCTAGTGCCTCTCGTCTGGGATTTGGGTTCAGTGGTCTGTCTGGTCTGTGGGAGGGAGGGAGGGAGGAGGGAGGGCAGCTTGTGGCTCCATGCAGACAGTGTCATACACAGCCTGGTCTGTGAGAGCTTTAGTGGGAGAGCTTAGCTTAGTGAGTCTTGTGGCTGAGTGTCATGTTTTCTAGTGTCAGTCAGCCCAGGTAAGTGTAGAGTCCTGTAACAAGGTAGACACTTCACAGACTGGTTGTTTTTATGGTTTTATCATCACTAGCGGATTTATCAGACAGAGAGACAGAGAGAGAGAGAGAGAGAATTGAATGTTGAATTGAAATGAATTTTATTGCCGCTAAGCTATACAGGCCATACAGCAAGCGCCGGTATTACATATACTTTGACGCAATGTCTATCATCAATGTCTATCATTGATATGGATACCACAGCAATGGCAATGCCTTATTTATTTTAAAGAAGTTACATGACGGTATTTCAAAGAGCCAACTGTCACTGACACACACGTGGCAGCGATCCCAGTCACGTTCAGCAGAGGTAAAAACAGGAATGTCGTGGATGGAGAGCGTGCAACTGTTGCAAAGCACGTACTTCTGTCTCTGCATACTTTGTGTTATGGACATGCACTCCTTTCAGCAAGTTGGCGAGCCTGACACATTCTTCAGCTAACATGGTTTTCTTTTCCTGTTTGATGCACCAATATACCCAGCCCCCTGTCTGTCTGTCTGTCTGTTTGTCTGTCTGTCTGTCTCCCCCTCTCTCGTTTCTGTTTCATTTTCGGTGAACATACTCTATGACTAATGATATGTTGCCACCCAATACCCCCTCCTCCTCCCTCTCCTGCTTCCTGTACCTACTGTGTACCACTCTGTGAACTTTCAGTAACACTCACACACACACACACTAATACACACACACAGCCCTGACGATTGAAATTCTTTCACCTCTTCAAACACTGAATGCAAAACACACCTTAAACCCTACAAGGTCGCCCCAAGTTAAAGGGGTAAACCCACCCTGATCTCCACCCCCACCCCACCCCTTCACCCCCCTCCCTCCACACACACACACCAGGCTTCCTTCCACAGTCAGCAAACTCATTGATAAAATTAATGCCCTTGCACAACCCCCTCCCCTCCTTCCCACCCCAAAGTTTCTACCAATCTACCCAAGCCCTAATCTCCCGGGTGGCAAAATGTCCAGGGTGGGGGGCTTTAGGCAAAAAAGTGACCCTTCAAATACCCTGCCTGCCGATTAGGTCTGAAGGGTGCTGGATAGGGGCTGTCCAAATTGTGTCTAGTGCCTCTTGTCTGGAATTTGGGTTCAGTGGTCTGTCTGGTCTGTGGGAGGGAGGGAGGGAGGAGGGAGGGCAGCTTGTGGCTCCATGCAGACAGTGTCATACACAGCCTGGTCTGTGAGAGCTTTTGGAGGGAGAGCTTAGCTTAGTGAGTCTTGTGGCTGAGTGTCATGTTGTTTTCTGTGTCAGCGCCCAGGAAAGGTGGGGTCCGTAAAAAGGGTAGACAGTTCACAGACGGGTTGTTTTTTTGTTTTACCTCCTAGCGGTTTTATCCAGAGGAGAGAGAGAAAAATTAAAATTTTGAAAAAAATTAAATTTTTTAGCAGCTAACTAACAAGCCTACAGCAAGCCCCGGTATTACATATATTTGACGCAAATGTTATCAGGGGGGGGATACCACAGAATGGCAACCCTTTCTTTATTTTAAAAAAGTTTATGAGGTATTTCAAGTAGGAACGTTACTACACCCCAAGATGATCCCTCACATTCAGCAGAGGTAAAAAAACCGGAATGTCGGGGGGAGCCGTGAAAACTGTTGCAAAGCACGTATTCGTCTTGCTATTTTGTGTTCGGACATGCACTTTTTTCGGCAGTTGGCGGCCTGACCATTCTTCACTAAATGTTTTTTTTTTTTCCCTGTTTGATGCACCAAATACCCAGCCCCCGTCGTCTGTCTGTCGTCTGTTTGTTTGTCTGTCTGCCCTCCCCCCTCTTCGTTTCGTTTCATTTTCGGTGAACACACCTATGCAAATGATATGTTGCCCCCCTTTACCCCCCCCCCCTCCCGTTTTCCCAAACTTTATGTGTACCACTCTGTTACTTTAGAAAACACTCACACACAAAACCAAAAACCCACCACTCACCAAACAACACCACAAAAAACCACACACACTCACACACACACAACACACCCACACCACACTAATAACACACCCCCCTGACGATTAAAATTTTTTCACCTCTTAAAAACTTTAAATGAAAAACCACCAAAAAAACCCTACAAGGTCACCCCAATTAAAGGGGGAAAAACCCCCCCTGATCTCCCCCCCCACCCCCCCCCCCCCCCCCCCCCACCCTTCACCTCCCCCCTCCACACCACCAAACCAGGTTCCCCTTCCACATCCACAAACCTTGATAAAATTAATCCCCTTGCAAAACCCCCCTCCCCTCCCCCAAACCCGAATTTCTACCAATCACCCAAGCCCAATCTCCGGGTGGAAAAAAGGTCCCCGGGGGGGGCTTTAGGGAAAAAAATGACCCTTTAAATGCCCTGCCCGCCGATTTTGGTCTGAAGGGGTGGTAAGGGGCTTTTCCAACTTTGTTGTGCCCCCTTTGTCTGGATTTGGGGTTCAGTTCGTCTTTGGGGCCTGGGGAGGGAGGAGGGGAGGGGAGGGAGGGGGGAGGGGGGGAGGGGGGTTGTGGGGTCCCTGCAGACAGTGTCATACACAGCCTGGTTTTGTGAGAGCTTTTGGTGGAAGAGCTTAGTAAAGCCTGTGATGTTTTCCGGTCATCAGCTCAGTTAAGAATGGGTCCAGAAACCAGCTAAAAGTTCACAGACTTTTGTTGGCCAGTTTGTGGATTTACGCAAATTGAGAGAGCCGACAGGCAGACAGGCAGGCAGACAGCGACGTAGAAAAAACTTAAAGAGAATAGACTGATGACGACAAGCAGAAGGCAGACGGGGTGGGGGGGGGGGAGAGAGAAAGTAGGGAGGGGCAGACGACAGAGGACACATAGAGAGAAAGGACAGAAGAGTGTGTGTTTGAACATGTATTTTTACTGCGCAATTTTAAAACATCACTTGCAATGAAAGCGCTTTGACTCTTCAAACCCGGAAAAAGGGATTATCACACTGGAAGTTACTGTAATTTTGTTGGGAGAATGTTGTTTTGCTACAGGTGCTGCTCTGCTTGCTCTGCTGCTGGTTTTCTGTTGTTCTGTTGTGTTGTTGGAGGTGGGGGGTGGTGGTGGTTCTGGCTGTTACATTGATTGACGATATATCATTTGTTCTGCTGCGCTGTTTCTGTTTTTTTGCCCCCTGGTTTTTCTTGTTTCAAAAAAAGAAAAATGCAAATAAAAGAAAGAAAAGCAGAATGAAAAAGGAAAAAAAGTTTATTAAAGAAATAAAAAAAAGGGGGAAAAAGGGCAAATAAAAGAAAAGCCGGCAACAAAGGGGGGGAAAGCATCAGAAACAGCCAGCCAGCCCGAAATAGAAGAAAAAGACAGACAGGGCAGGGGGGAAAAACTGAATGGTGTGGGGTGGGGGATTTTAAAGGGAAACCCTGCAGGGATTAGTTTTGCTAAACCCTCTAATGCTCTAACCCCCCATCAACCCACCCCCCATTTCACCCCCCCTTTACCCTCCTTTGTGAAAAAATAATCTCTTTCTTCGTCTGCATTCTGTCTCTCGTCTGTTGTCTGTCTGTCGGTCGGTCTGTTTTTTCTGTTTCCAGCCCCCTTTTTCTCTCTTCTCTTCTCTTCTCTCCCCCCTCCCTTCCTCTTCTCTCCCCCTTCTCTCTTACTTACACCAAAACACATACTACTTTTTTTTTTGTCCCTGATGCTTTTATTTGTTTGCTTTACAAAATTCAGCGCTTTTTTAAATTCCATACATTTTTATTTAAAATTTTTATTTTTATTTTTTTATTTTTTTACATACAACATACATACATAAACATACAAACATACACACCAAAATTATTACATCAAAACTAAACAACATACATACACAATACATACATAATACATAACACACACATAAAACATCATACATAATACATCAAAATACATACATGCATGCATGCATACATACACAATGCATACATACGCACGCATCATAGCCCCAAAAACATCTCTTTCTTCCCCCCCCCCCCCCCCCCCCCCCCCCCCACAAAACCACACATAACACACCGTATCAGTGTCAATTCTTTTTTTTTAAAAAAAAAGACAAAAAAACCCGCCAAAGGACAAAAAGCAAAAAACGCCAAGCCAAGATTAAGAGGAAGTGAAACCCCGGGTCCTTCTTCTCCCTCTCCTCCCCCCCTCCTCCTCCCCCCCCTCTCCTCCCCTCCCCTCCCCCCTTTCTTCTTCTCCTGTGACTCAACATACCCCTCTCTGTCTGTCCTGTCTGTTCTGTCTGTCTTTTTTCTGCCCCTTTCTGCCCCTTTCTGTCCTGTCTGTCCTGTCTGTCTTCGCCCCTGTCCTGTCTGTTTTGTTCTGTGCTGTCCTTTTTCTGTCCCTGCCTGCCTCTTGTTGTTATTGTTGGGGGGGGGGGGGGGGTTTTGTTTGTTGTTGGGGGGGGGGGGGGGGGGGGGGGGGGGGGGGGGGGGGGGGGGGGGGGGGGGGGGGGGGTTTTTTGGGGGGGGGGGGGGGGTGGGGGGGGGGGGGGGGGGGGGGGGGGGGGGGGGGGGGGGGGGGGGGGGGGGGGGGGGGGGGGGGGGGGGGGGGGGGGGGGGGGGGGGGGGGGGGGGGGGGGGGGGGGGGGGGGGGGGAAACATAACGAAAAAAAAAGAAGCAAAATGGGCTTTGTGGTGAGAATGTAAAGGGGAAAGGGGGGGGGGGGGACCAAAAGGGGCGAAGGAAGTGAAGGTGGGGGGTGGGGGGGGGGTGGGGGGGGGAAAAACGGGGAAGGAAAGGGGGAGAGGAGGCGCAGAAAGGGCGGGGGAGGGTGGGGTGGGTGGGGTGGGGGGGGGGAGGAGGGGGGAGATTTTTTTTAATGGCGAAAGTTTTTTTTGGATGGACAGCGTGAAAAAATAACCCCACACTCCCTCCCCACCCCCCTCCCCTTCCCCCTCCCCCACCCCCCACCCCCCCCACCCCCCCCCCCCTACTTTTAGGAGAAAAAGATCGGTTTTTGAAAAAAAAGTCAAACACGTATGTTTGGGGAAGGGGAGAGGAGGAGGGGGGGAGGGAGAAAATTTGAGGAAAGGGGGGGGAAGGGAGGGGGGGGAAAAAGGGAAGGAGAGGGAAGAGAGGGAAGGGGGGGGAGGGGGAAGGGGAAAAGAGGGGGGGAGGGGGGGGAGGGGGGTAGGGGGGGGAGAAGGGTTTGGGGGGGCCCCCCGGCGCCGACGCCCCCCGGGGGGGGGGAAAAAAGGGGGGGGGCGCCCGAAAACGACGCCCGGCCGGGCGCCCCCCCCCCTCCGATTTTCTGGGTCTTTTTCTCGTGTCTGTCTTGTCTCTTGATATAATTTTGACTTGAGTTGTTTTACGAATCAAGACAACTTTTTGTGTTGTGGGTGTTTAAAGGTTTGCACTTGCTGTTGTTTCTTTTCCAAAGGAAAAATTGGGGCACAGGATTTTTCTCCCATTTTGTTCCCCCCCCTTTTGGTTTGGTGTGGCGCTTGTTGGTTTTTGTTTCGTTTTGTTTTTATTGTATTGTGTTTTTTACATCATGGTGGGGTGCTGATAAGAGACAGGCTGGATTTTTACAAAAAACATTTAAAAAGCCACAAGTTTTTTCATTGTCCCCAAAAAAAAAGAAATTTTTTTTTGCTTGTTTGTCTTTGTCTTGTCTTTGTCTTGTCTTTGCCTTGTCTTGTCTTTGTCTTGTCTTTGTCTTGTCTTTGCTTGTCTTTGCCTTGTCTTTGCCTTTGTCTTTGTCTTGTTTTGTCTTTGTCTTGTCTTTGCTTGTCTTGTCTTTGCCTGGTCTTTGCTTGTCTTTGTCTTTGTTTTGTCTTTGCCTTGTTTTGTCTTTGTTTGTCTTTGCCTTGTTTTGTCTTTGTCTTGTCTTGTCTTGTCTTTGTCTTGTCTTTGTCTTGTCTTTGTTTTGTCTTTGCCTTGTTCTTGTCTTTGTCTTGTCTTTGCCTTGTCTTTGTCTTTGTCTTTGTTTTGTCTTTGCCTTGTCTTTGCCTTGTCTTTGTCTTTGCTTTTGTTTTTGTCTTTGTCTTGTCTTTGTCTTGTCTTTTGTCTTGTCTTTGTCTTTGCCTTGTCTTTGTCTTGTCTTGTCTTGTCTTTGTCTTGTCTTTGTCTTGTCTTGTCTTTGCCTTGTCTTTGCCTTGTCTTTGTCTTGCTTTGTTTGTCTTTGCCTTGTCTTTGTATTGTCTTTGTCTTTGTCTTGTCTTTGCCTTGTCTTGTCTTTGTCTTTGTCTTTGTCTTGTCTTTGTCTTGTCTTGTTTCTTGTCTTTGTTCTTTGTTCTTTGTCCTTGTCTTTGTCTTGTCTTGTCTTTGTCTTTGTCTTGTCTTTGTCTTGTCTTTGTCTTGTCTTT
>CM054162.1:43505437-43507937 GCA_028751875.1 Rapana venosa
TCCTAGGATACTGTCACTAGGGGGGGAGAGAGGGGAGAGAGAGAGAGAGAGAGAGAGAGAGAGAGAGAGAGAGAGAGAGAGAGAGGGGAGAGAGGGAGAGAGAGAGAGAGAGAGAGAGAGAGACAGACAGACAGACAGACAGACAGACAGAAACAGACAGACAGAAAGAGACAGACAGAAAGAGACAGACAGGCAGACAGAGACAGACAGAAAGAGACAGACAGGCAGACAGACAGGCAGACAGACAGACAGAAAGAGACAGACAGGCAGACAGATAAACAGAGGCATTCAGACAGACAGACAGACAGACAGACAGACAGACAGACAGGCAGATACAGACACAGAAACACAGTGCAGAAACTCACAAAGACAGACAGATAATTGTCGGAGGGGGGGGGGGGGGAGGGGAGTTTGTTGCAACTTGAGACAAACAACAATAGACAATTCTTTTTTGGACAGACAATAATCAGCCAAAGATAAAGAAGACAGACTGACAGACAGACAGACAGACTGGCAGACAGACAGAGACAGAGACACAGGCACACAAACCCAATACGGATAGTCACAAAGAGAAAGTAACAATATCAAAGCCCAACACACACACACACACACACATCAACACACACACACACACACACACACACACACACACACACACACACACACACACACACACAAACGAAACCAAAATATTGTAACTGGGATAAAAACCTGTGACGAACAAAAATAGACAACAATCAGTCAGTCAGACAGATAGATAAACAGACAGGCAGGCAAACAGACAGACGGACGGATGGACAGACAGACAAAACAAGCAGACACTGAAATAGACAAGCAGCGAGAAATTCACCAGGCCAAGTTTCCCCATCTGTCTATTTCTGCCTGACGACCCTTCTCTCTCTCTCTCTCTCTATCCATCTATCTCTCCAGCCAGTTTAGTTTTCGCTCTGTGTTGTGCTGTCTGCGCTGTTTCCACAAGACAGCCCAAGTCTGTGCGCCGTTCTTCTCCTTCAGCCCCTTCCTATTTATTTTATTCTTCAGCCGTTTATTTATCGATGGGTTCCCCTGCACACCAGGTACAGCGGCCTAGCCTGTTCTTGCTGCCTGGCCTGTGTCGGTGTATTGATGTGTCTGTGTCAGAACATCTTGCACAAGCATCGGCCAACGCCGTCAGTTCTTTTGGATTCTTGATTGGAGTTCTGTTTGCGTAACAGATGGGGGAGGGGGGAGGAGGGTGAGGGTGGGGGGTTGAGAATGGAAGAAAGTTCTTATAAATCGAAAGGACAGCAAAAATGCGAAAGACGCCGTGCCGAAGATCGAACTTCAGGACAGGAAAGAAAGACAGGCAGAGAGAGAGAGAGAGAGAGAGAGAGAGAGAGAGAGAGAGAGAGAGAGAGAGAGAGAGAGAGGGGAGAGAGAGAGAGAGAGAGAGAGAGAGGATGAAAACGTCGTGGCAGATTAACACAGACAGACGGACAGAGGAAGAAGAAAATACATGGAATTTTTGTTTACAGGTACATGCAGACAGAAAGACAACAGACAGGTAAATAAAAGGCAATTTCACAACAGATACAAGCAGACAGACGAACAGGCAAACAAACATACAGACAAACAACGGTGATAGTATTGGTACACAACTCACCTTTTGAAATCTGGGGCGGTGAAACACTCGCTAGGAATGACGGCTCACAACACATCGATGCTGTCCTTCACACATCAACACATCGATGTTGTCCTTCACAGATCAACACCACAGATATTGTCCTTCACAAATCAGCAAGACAAGAAGACAGCTGAATTGTTTTCTGTCCATCAGGCAGTCCTCACCTGAAAACCTCACTTTCACATCACTCCCAAATTCCAGCTACTGTTGAACAACTCCAACACGTCACAGTCATAACATTCCAAGTCACTCCCAACTCGGAAACTTTTCTTTTTCGATCTTCTCCTCGATCACAATTTGTACCGGATATTTGTAATACTCGTTGATCAACGGTTTGGTTTTAACCCCCACTGTTTACTCGACACCTTCCGCCGAAGTGCCAAACACCAAAGTTCACGCGCACAGGAAATTCGTTAGGAAGAACTTGTCGTCTGCTGATGGCAGGCAAGCACATCGATACGAAGTCTGGGTCGGTTTGGTTTATGGCAGGATGTTTGTCGTCAATTTGCTCAGCACAAGCCAGTGGGGCTGAAGGTTCCTCTGTCGAAGTCGTTCACTCCAAGTCCATATTTTCCCTCCTGTCTTGTCGGCGACCTGCAAAATTCCAGACCATGCCCTTATGTTTCTTGCATCAAGGAAAGGTGTGTTTGTAGTTTTGGCAAACCTCCACCGCAGCAAACGTGGCAAAAGTGAACTGAGTCGTTCACTCCAAGGGTTTCTAACACTCGCGATCTTCTTTATTGAAACGGAAAAGTGCGTTATTATTATTATTATTATTATTATTATTATTATTATTATTATAGCCAGGTGCATGTGTGTGTGAGAGAGAGAGGTGAT
>CM054162.1:43540437-43545437 GCA_028751875.1 Rapana venosa
TTGTTGTTGTTGTGGGTGTTGTTATTGTGCTAATTGTGGTTGCTGTTGTTGCTGCTGCTGTTGTGATAGATGATACAGTAGTTCTCCTTCTTCTTCTTTTTGTACTTCTTGTTGTTGTTGATCTTCTTCTTCTTCTCCTCCCCCTCCTCCTCCTCCTTCTTCGTCTTCTCCTCCTCCTCCTTCTTCTCTTTGTTCTCCTTCTCCTCTTCTTCCTTAGGAAGTCCCCCCCACACACACACTTACAATCATTCCATTCAATTCAAACTGAGGGGGTACAAGGAAACAAAAACGAATAGTTTGTACTCCAACGCGACAAATGCATACAAAGAAAGAAAGAAAGACAGACAGAAAGACAGAAAGAAAAACAAGAAGAAAGAAAGAAAAGAGATAAAAGAAAAAAGACAGACAGAAAAAAGACAGAAAGAAAGAAAGAAAGAAAGAAAGAAAGAAAGAAAGGAAAGAAAGAAAAGGGAATGAAGAAAAAAGACAGACAGAAAGAAAGAAAGAAAGAAAAAAAAAGAGAATGAAGAAAAAAGACAGACAAGAAAGAAAGAAAGAAGAGAGAAGAAGAAAGAAAGAAAGAAAATAAGAAAAACAAAAAATAAAGAAAAAGAATAATGAAAAAAGATGAGACAGACAGACAGACAGACAGACAGAAGAAAGAAAGAAGAAAGACAGAAAGAAAACAAGAAAGAAAGAAAGAAAGAAAAGGAATGAAGAAAAAAGACAGACAGACAGACAGACAGAAAAAAGCGAGAAAGAAAGAAAGACAGACAGAAAGAAAAGAAAAAGAAAGAAGAAAAGAAAGAAAGAAAGAAAGAAAGAAAGAAAGAAGAAAGAAAAAAAAGAGATGAAGAAAAAAGACAGACAGAAAAGAAAGAAAAAGAAAGAAAGAAAGTAAAGTAAAGAAAGAAAGGAAAGAAAGAAATAAAGAAAACAAAAATAAAGAAAAATGAATAATGAAAAAGATAGACAGACAGACAGACAGACAGACAGAAGAAAAAGAAAGAAAACAGACAGAAAGAAACAAGAAGAAAGAAAGAAAGAAAAAGGAATGAAGAAAAAAGACAGACAGACAGACAGACAGAAAAAAGACAGAAAGAAAGAAAGACAGACAGAAAGAAAGAACGAAAGAAGAAAGAAAGACAGACAGAAGAAAGAAAAAAAGAAAGAAGGAAAGACAAACAAAAAATTAAGATAAGAGAGGAAAAATGGAAGGAGAAAGACAGACAGACAGACAGACAGACAGACGACAGACAGATAGAAGAAAGAAAGACAAGAAATGTAAAGATTAGTAAGTTGTTAGAGCGAGAGGAGGAGGGGAGAGGAGAGAGAGAGAGGAGGATGAGAGAGAGTAGGAAGGAGGTGTGGAAGAGGTTATGTGAATGTATAGAGAAACAATGACAAAAGTTTTGTTTTAAAAGGGCGGGTAAATGCATTTGTGTTGGTGCGTGTATATGCTTAGTAGTTCTTCTCTTTTCATCATGTGCTTCTCGACCACCCTCCACTCCTTCACCACCTCTCCCACCATCACCCACTCCCTTCTCTGTTGCCCGTCATCCGTCTGCGTCGTCTGTTCTGTCTGCTGTTGTTTTTCCTGTCCGTCGCTGTCTGTTTGAATGTCCTGTCTCTATTTTATCACTGTCGTCCTGTCTCTCTTCTACCCCATCAGTTCCTCGACTGTCTCTGTTCTTTGTCCCTCCTCTCTCTCTCTTTCATCATTATTTCCTTCCCACCCATTCATTCATCCCTCCACCTCTCTCTCTCTCTCCTGTGTGGTCTGTCTCTCTGTCTTTCTCTCCCTCTCTCTGTCTCCCTCTCCGCTCTGTCTCCTCTCTCGTTCTGTCTCCCTCTCTCGCTCTGTCTCCCTCTCTCTCTCCTCTCTCTCTCTCTCTCTCCTCATCTCCTCCTCTCTATCTGTCTCCCCCCTCTCTGTCTCTGTCTCCCTCTCTCTCTCTCACTGTGTTCTCTCTCTTCCTCTCCTCTCTCTGTCTCCCATCTCTGTCTGTCTCCCCCCTCAGTCTTCTCGTCTCCCTCTCTTCCTCCATCGTCTCTCTGTCTCCCTCTCTGTCTGTCTCCCCCCCTCTCTATCTCTGTCTCCCTCTCTCTCTCCCCTCTGTTCCCCCCTCTCTCTCTGTCTCCCTCTCTCTCTGTCTCCCCTCCATCTCTCTTCCTTCTCTCTCTGTCTCCATCTCTGTCTCATCTCTCTCTCTCTCTGTCTCCCTCTCTCTCTGTCTCCCTCTCTCTCTCCTTGTCTCCCTCTCTCTCTCCCTCTGTCTCTCTCTCGCTCTCCTCTCTGTCTCTCTCTCTCTCTCTGTCTCCAATCTCTCTCTCTGTCTCCCTTCTCTCTCTGTCTCCCTCTCTCTCTCTCTGTCTCCATCTCTGTCTCCATCTTCTCTTCTCTCTCTCTCTCTCTCCTCTCTGTCTCCTCTCTCTCTCTCTCGTCTCCTCTCTCTCTCCCTCTGTCTCTCCCTCTCTCTCTTTGTCTCCCTCTCTCTCTCCCTCTCTCTCCTTCTCTCCTCTCCTGTCTCCATCTCCTGTCTCCATCTCTCTCTCTCTGTTCTCCCTCCTCTCTCTCCCCTCTCTTCTCTCTCCTCTCTCTCTTTTCTCCCTCTCTCTCTCCTCTCTCTCCTTCTCTCTCTCTGTCCCCTCCATCTCTGTCTCCTCTCTCTCTCTCTGTCTCCCTCTCTCTCTCCCTCTGTCTCTCCCTCTCTCTCTTGTCTCCCTCTCTCTCTCTCCTCTCTCTCCTTCTCTCTCTCTGTCTCCATCTCTGTCTCCCTCTTCTGTCTCCATCTCTCTCTCTCTCTCCCTCTGTCTCGCCCTCTCTCTCTTGTCTCCCTCTCTCTCTCTCTCTCTCCTCCTTCTCTCTCTCTGTCTCATCTCTTGTCTCCATCTCTCTCCATCTCTCTCTTCTCCCTCTCTCTTCCCTCTCTCTCTTTTCTCCCTCTCTCTCTCCCTCTCTGTCCCTCCTCTCTCTTCTCCATCTCTGTCTCCACTCTCTCTCTCTGTCTCCATCTCGTCCATCTCTCTCTCTCAGCAGATCCTGGCAGTAGGCATAGCAGTGGTGGTGGTGGTGGTGGTGGTGTGGTGGTGGTGGTGGTGGTGGTGGTGGGGGGGGGGGGGGGCAGCTGTCTCAGTGACTCCACCAGTGGCTGTGGCCTCAAGATACAGCGATGCCAATACCCCCTCCCCTCCCCTCCCTCCCCCCTCCATAGCTCGCAGGTGTGGGGGGTGGTGGGTGGGAGAAGAAGGGAAGGCAAGACATACATACATACATACACTACTTACATACATACAATACATACATACATAACATACATATGTACATACTGATACATTCTACTCCATCATCCATCATCCTCTTTCAATACATACACACATACATTCTCATACTTCATAGTTATACATCATACATACTACTACTTACATCATTACTACATACAACATACTACATACATACATACATACATACATACACACATACATCATACCATACACCATACACATACATACTACATCTCAGTACAGTCATCTGTTGTTAGTTGGTCAGTGAGACAGACAGTAGAATCGTCGTCGTTCAGAATACGACAACAGACAGACACTAGTCAGTCAGACAGACATCCAGACAGACAGGCAGACAGGCAGAAAGACAGACAGACGGACAGAAAAGCAGACATCCAATCGCAGACAGACAGGCAGGCAGACGACAGACGGACATCGATCAATCAGATAGACAGACAGACGGGCAGGCAAGCAGACAGACAGACAGAAAGACAGACAGAAAGACAGACAGACAGACGTTATTTGCTACCCAAATGGGAGCGTGAGAACTGTGGAAGATGTTTCTGAAACAGACGTAATACAAGACCTGTGTTGACGTCTGCGCTTTGTGTGTATGATTGTGTGTGTGTGTGTGTGTGTGTGTGTGTGTGTTGTGTTGTGTGTGCGCGAGCGTGCTGCAGGGTGTTGTGTGTGTATAGTGTCGTCCTGTCTGTGTCTGTGTGACAGAGACAGAGACCAACTAGACGAGACAGAGCGCAGGAAGGAGGTAAGCTCGTACAGGGAGAGCAAGCAAAAAGATGGAAGATTGGTAGAACAACTGGATGAAATCCTGCCGTTACATTTCTTAGAATTCCATTGATTAACAATTAAAGAAGTGAAGGAATAGGAGATGTGCAAAATGATCCTGGAAGCACAAATCGAAGATTGTCATCTTGATGTGTGTATGCGTGTGTGTGTTTGCGTGCGCGTGTGCAAAAATCCTTGTGCTTATGATGAGAATCACTGTATGCTAGTGTGTGAGCGTGTGAGCGTGCATGAGTGTTTATGTGTGAAAGAGCGCGCCCTGGTTTCAACAAGTTAGAAACAGCAAGGTTTCCACAACAAGAAACCCAGAAAGTAGAGAGGTGGGGAGGGTAAGGGACAATGACAAATTCTTTTATTCGAGGAAGAGCAGTGGGGAGAAGTGGGAGATGTAGGTGAGAGTGGGAGAGGGGTGGGAGAGGGTGGGGAGAGGGTGGAGAGGGGAGAACTAAAGAGGTGGACTGGCAGGTAAGATATATCTATAAATAAAATAAAATTGTAACAAATTATCTTTAGGGTCAATCGTATTACGCTGATGCAGCTTCATCTGCTGTTTTTCTTGAACGTCAGTGTATGGCTACCTTGTTGGTGGCAAACCGGTCATACGCAAAAACCCCTCGGTGAAACCTGGGGTTCTAGAGAGGAGAGTTTATATATATAATAATATTATATTATATATATATATATATATATATATATATATATATATATATATATATTATATTATATATAAATAAATAAGTATATATATATAATGTATATGCTGTTCGGAGACTCTGTATATGCTGTATATGCTTTCGGAGACTCCTTGATCATCTCCTACAAAGACCACATAAGCAACGAAAGCGTGCATAGCAGAATCCAGCAAACCATTGGACTCTATGAGAACCTTCTAACGATCGTGAAAAAGCGTAAAC
>CM054162.1:43557937-43562937 GCA_028751875.1 Rapana venosa
AGGTAGTTAGCACATTGTGTGATCAATAATAATACAGGTGGTCAGCACATTGTGTGATCAATAATAATACAGGTAGTCAGCACATTGTGTGATCAATAATAATACAGGTGGTCAGCACATTGTGTGGTCAATAATAATACAGGTAGTCAGCACATTGTGTGGTCAATAATAATACAGGTAGTCAGCACATTGTGTGGTCAATAATACAGGTACTCAGCACATTGTGTGGTCAATAATAATACAGGTAGTCAGCACATTGTGTGGTCAATAATAATACAGGTAGTCAGCACATTGTGTGATCAATAATAATAAGGTAGTCAGCACATTGTGTGGTCAATAATAATAAGGTAGTCAGCACATTGTGTGGTCAATAATACAGGTAGTCAGCACATTGTGTGGTCAATAATACAGGTAGCCAGCACATTGTGTGGTCAATAATAATACAGGTAGTCAGCACATTGTGTGGTCAATAATAATAAGGTAGTCAGCACATTGTGTGGTCAATAATACAGGTAGTCAGCACATTGTGTGGTCAATAATACAGGTAATCAGCACATTGTGTGGTCAATAATAATACAGGTAGTCAGCACATTGTGTGGTCAATAATAATACAGGTAGTCAGCACATTGTGTGGTCAATAATAATACAGGTAGTCAGCACATTGTGTGGTCAATAATACAGGTAGTCAGCACATTGTGTGGTCAATAATAATACAGGTAGTCAGCACATTGTGTGGTCAATAATAATACAGGTAGTCAGCACATTGTGTGATCAATAATAATACAGGTAGTCAGCACATTGTGTGGTCAATAATAATAATACAGGTAGTCAGCACATTGTGTGATCAATAATAATACAGGTAGTCAGCACATTGTGTGGTCAATAATAATACAGGTAGTCAGCATATTGTGTGGTCAATAATAATACAGGTAGTCAGCACATTGTGTGATCAATAATAATACAGGCAGACAGCACATTGTGTGATCAATAATAATACAGGTAGTCAGCACATTGTGTGATCAATAATAATACAGGTAGTTAGCACATTGTGTGGTCAATAATAATACAGGTGGTCAGCACATTGTGTGATCAATAATAATAAGGTAGTCAGCACATTGTGTGATCAATAATAATACAGGTAGTCAGCACATTGTGTGGTCAATAATAATACAGGTAGTCAGCACATTGTGTGGTCAATAATACAGGTAGTCAGCACATTGTGTGGTCAATAATAATAATACAGGTAGTCAGCACATTGTGTGGTCAATAATAATACAGGTAGTCAGCACATTGTGTAGTCAATAATACAGGTAGTCAGCACATTCTGTGATCAATAATAATACAGGTAGTCAGCACATTGTGTGATCAATAATAATACAGGTGGTCAGCACATTCTGTGATCAATAATAATACAGGTAGTCAGCACATTGTGTGATCAATAATAATACAGGTAGTCAGCACATTGTGTGATCAATAATAATACAGGCAGTCAGCACATTGTGTGATCAATAATAATACAGGTAGTCAGCACATTGTGTGGTCAATAATAATACAGGTAGTCAGCACATTGTGTGGTCAATAATAATACAGGTAGTCAGCACATTGTGTGGTCAATAATAATACAGGTGGTCAGCACATTGTGTGGTCAATAATAATACAGGTGGTCAGCACATTGTGTGGTCAATAATAATACAGGTAGTCAGCACTTTGTGTGGTCAATAATAATACAGGTAGTCAGTACATTGTGTGATCAATAATAATACAGGTAGTCAGCACATTGTGTGATCAATAATAATACAGGTAGTCAGCACATTGTGTGGTCAATAATAATAATACAGGTAGTCAGCACATTGTGTGGTCAATAATACAGGTAGTCAGCACATTGTGTGATCAATAATACAGGTAGTCAGCATATTGTGTGGTCAATAATAATAATAATACAGGTAGTCAGCACATTGTGTGGTCAATAATAATAATAATACAGGTACTCAGCACATTGTGTGGTCAATAATAATACAGGTAGTCAGCACATTGTGTGGTCAATAATAATAATAATTTAGGTACTCAGCACATTGTGTGGTCAATAATAATAATAATAATACAGGTAGTCAGCACATTGTGTGGTCAATAATAATAATAATAATACAGGTAGTCAGCACATTGTGTGGTCAATAATAATAATAATACAGGTAGTCAGCACATTGTGTGGTCAATAATAATAATAATACAGGTAGTCAGCACATTGTGTGATCAATAATAATAATAATACAGGTAGTCAGCACATTGTGTGATCAATAATAATACAGGTACTCAGCACATTGTGTGATCTATAATAATACAGGTAGTCAGCACATTGTGTGATCAATAATAATACAGGTAGTCATCACATTGTGTGGTCAATAATAATAATAATAATAATAATAATAATACAGGTAGTCGGCACATTGTGTGGTCAATAATAATAATAATACAGGTACTCAGCACATTGTGTGGTCAATAATAATAATAATAATACAGGTAGTCAGCACATTGTGTGGTCAATAATAATAATAATAATAATAATAATAATAATAATAATAATAATAATAATAATACAGGTAGTCAGCACATTGTGTGGTCAATAATAATAATAATACAGGTAGTCAGCACATTGTGTGGTCAATAATAATAATAATACAGGTAGTCAGCACATTGTGTGGTCAATAATAATAATAATACAGGTAGTCAGCACATTGTGTGATCAATAATAATAATAATACAGGTAGTCAGCACATTGTGTGGTCAATAATAATAATAATACAGGTAGTCAGCACATTGTGTGGTCAATAATAATAATAATACAGGTAGTCAGCACATTGTGTGGTCAATAATAATAATAATACAGGTAGTCAGCACATTGTGTGATCAATAATAATACAGGTGGTCAGCACATTGTGTGATCAATAATAGGACAGGTAGTCAGCACATTGTGTGGTCAATAATAATACAGGTGGTCAGCACATTGTGTGATCAATAATACAGGTAGTCAGCACATTGTGTGGTCAATAATAATACAGATAGTCAGCACATTGTGTGATCAATAATAATACAGGTAGTCAGCACATTGTGTGATCAATAATAATACAGGTAGTCAGCACATTGTGTGGTCAATAATAATACAGGTAGTCAGCACATTGTGTGGTCAATAATAATACAGGTAGTCAGCACATTGTGTGATCAATAATAATACAGGTAGTCAGCACATTGTGTGATCAATTATAATAATAATACAGGTAGTCAGCACATTGTGTGGTCAATAATAATAATAATACATGTAGTCAGCACATTGTGTGGTCAATAATACAGGTAGTCAGCACATTGTGTGGTCAATAATAATACAGGTGGTCAGCACATTGTGTGGTCAATAATAATACAGGTGGTCAGCACATTGTGTGGTCAATAATAATAATACAGGTGGTCAGCACATTGTGTGATCAATAATAATACAGGTGGTCAGCACATTGTGTGATCAATAATAATACAGGTGGTCAGCACATTGTGTGATCAATAATAATACAGGTAGTCAGCACATTGTGTGGTCAATAATAATACAGGTAGTCAGCACATTGTGTGATCAATAATAATACAGGTAGTCAGCACATTATGTGATCAATAATAATACAGGTAGTCAGTACATTGTGTGATCAATAATACAGGTAGTCAGCACATTGTGTGATCAATAATACAGGTAGTCAGCACATTGTGTGATCAATAATAATACAGGTAGTCAGCACATTGTGTGATCAATAATAATACACGTAGTCAGCACATTGTGTGGTCAATAATACAGGTAGTCAGCACATTGTGTGGTCAATAATAATACAGGTAGTCAGCACATTGTGTGGTCAATAATAATACAGGTGGTCAGCACATTGTGTGATCAATAATAATACAGATAGTTAGCACATTGTGTGGTCAATAATACAGGTAGTCAGCACATTGTGTGATCAATAATAATACAGGTAGTCAGCACATTGTGTGGTCAATATAATACAGGTAGTCAGCACATTGTGTGATCAATAATAATACAGGTAGTCAGCACATTGTGTCGTCAATAATAATAATACAGGTAGTCAGCACATTGTGTGATCAATAATAATAATACAGGTAGTCAGCACATTGTGTGGTCAATAATAATACAGGTGGTCAGCACATTGTGTGATCAATAATAATACAGGTAGTCAGCACATTGTGTGGTCAATAATAATACAGGTGGTCAGCACATTGTGTGGTCAATAATAATACAGGTAGTCAGCACATTGTGTGATCAATAATAATACAGGTAGTCAGCACATTGTGTGATCAATAATAATACAGGTAGTCAGCACATTGTGTGGTCAATAATAATACAGGTGGTCAGCACATTGTGTGATCAATAATACAGGTAGTCAGCACATTGTGTGATCAAGAATACAGGTGGTCAGCACATTGTGTGGTCAATAATAATACAGGTAGTCAGCACATTGTGTGACCAATAATAATAATAATACAGGTAGTCAGCACATTGTGTGATCAATAATAATACAGGTAGTCAGCACATTGTGTGATCAATAATAATAATACAGGTAGTCAGCACATTGTGTGGTCAATAATAATAATACAGGTAGTCAGCACATTGTGTGATCAATAATACAGGTAGTCAGCACATTGTGTGGTCAATAATAATAATACAGGTAGTCAGCACATTGTGTGGTCAATAATAATACAGGTAGTCAGCACATTGTGTGATCAATAATAATACAGGTAGTCAGCACATTGTGTGGTCAATAATAATACAGGTAGTCAGCACATTGTTTGATCAATAATAATACAGGTAGTCAGCACTTTGTGTGATCAATAATAATACAGGTAGTCAGCACATTGTGTGATCAATAATAATAATACAGGTAGTCAGCACATTGTGTGGTCAATAATAATACAGGTAGTCAGCACATTGTGTGATCAATAATAATACAGGTAGT
>CM054162.1:43570437-43597937 GCA_028751875.1 Rapana venosa
ACCAGTCTATTTTTAGCGACACTGGACCTGTCCTTTCATGGGAAATAAATCTAATCCACAAATGTCAGCGTCAAAATTGTCTCCCCTATAAAAACGGCAGGATTGAAATTCTAAGGCAAAAGTGGCGGGTTTGGAAGGTGTCACTTCCTGTCACTTCACCGTCACTTCAGCCTGGTGTCACGCAGTGAAGTGTTGTGTGGAAGGTGACTGTTACAGCCTTCTTGTCTCTGTCCAAGGCATAGCCGCCCTATGGTGTTTGGGGGTAGCAAGAAATGGAGGGAGGACATTCCCTTGGCTATTTTGTAGGATTAATTGAATTGGAGAGCCCCCCCCCCCCCCCCCCAGTCCTTTTTATCATGTGTTATTCTATGAAATATAGGACTGTTGTTATTATAATAATAATAATAATGTATGGAATTTATATAGCGCTGAATCTTGTAAAGCAACAAATCAAAGCGCTCAGATTTTATTTCATACCACTTTAAGTCATGGCAGATTTCTCTCCGTGAAATTCGGGCTGCTCTCCCCGGGGAGAGCGGGAGAACGCGTCGCCACTTAGCGCTGCGCCACCCTTTCACCCTTTTTTTTTTTTTTTTTTTTTCTGCAGCTGTATTTGTTTCCCTATCATTGTCATCAAGTTATTGGTGATGATTCGATTGGATGTCAACCCCACATTCCGTTTTATTATGTTTTTATGTTTATTTTTTAAAAATGTAGGAGTGTTGTTATTGTTGGTGAACTGAACTGGGTTTTCGCCCCTTATTCCTTTTCTGTATGTATGTATGTATGTATGTATGTATGTATGTATGTGTGTGTATGGATGGATGGATGGATGGATGAATGGATGTAGGACTGTTGTTATTGTTGGAGAACTGAACTGGGTTTTCGCCCCTTATTCCTTTTCTGTATGTATGTATGTATGCGTGTGTATGTATGTATGGATGGATGGATGCATGCATGCATGTATGTATCTATGGATGGATGGATGGATGAATGCATGTATGTATCTATGGATGGATGGATGGATGGATATATCTATGGATGGATGGATGGATGCATGTATGTATCTATGGATGGATGGATGTATGGATGTATGTATGTATGGATGGATGGATGGATGGATGGATATATGTATGTATGTATGGATGGATGGATGGATGGATGGATGGATTGGTGTATGGATGGATGGATGGATTGATTCATTGATTGATTTTAATCGATTGATTGATTGGTTGGTTTATTGAGAATCTTTATTTCCAAAGGCCCTTGCTCTGAATACGGATTATGAGAGAGACAGACAGACAGACAGACACAGACAAACAGATACAGAGACAGACAGACAGACAGACAGATACAGAGACAGACAGACAGACAGATACAGAGACAGACAGACAGACAGATACAGAGAGAGACAGATACAGAGAGAGACAGACAGAGACAGACAGATACAGACAGACAGATATAGAGACAGACAGACAGAGACAGAGACAGACAGACAGAGACAGACAGACAGAGACAGACAGACAGACAGACAGAGAAATCAAATCAAATCAAATCAAATTCCTTCTCTCTGAGGATAATGACGAGCACTCGTGTGCTTTTTCATGTTTACCAATAGCCATCCAACAACAGAAGAACACAACAAGGCTGTAACAACAAGAAGAGTACAACATTGATCATTATCAACACACATCACAACACAAAACAAAAACACAGAGAGAGAGAGAGAGAGAGAGAGAGAGAGAGAGAGAGAGAGAGAGAGAGAGAGAGAGAGAGAGAGAGGGGGGAGAGAGAATGAATCCATAAATAAATGAATGAATGATTTTTTTTTAATTTAGGGAAAAGAATAAGCACAATGGTGGCTTTTTTCACACAGAGAGGGAGAGAGAGAGAGAGGAGCGAGAGAGAAGAGAGAGAGAGAGAGAGAAAGAGAGAGAGAGAGAGAGAGAGAGAGAGAGAGAGAGAGAGGAGGAGGAGGGGGAGGAGTGGGGGGGAGGAAAGATGGAGCTGTGGTATTTACAATCCTGCCAGTGACAGAACAGACAGGGGGGAAGGCCTTTCTGCTTGACCTACACCGTGTCATGTCAGCTTTCATCAGCCCTCCACACCAACAGGGGCCACAGGGAACTGACCCGAGTCGCGTGTGTCTACTCTGGCTATGTCGGTCACGTCAGGTCAGGTCAGGTCAGGTCAAATCGAATCAGGTCAGGTCATGTCAGGTCGAGTCAAGTCGAGTCAGGTAAAGTCACGACAAGCCAGATCAGGTCAGATAAGCTCAGATAAGGCCAAGTCAAGTCAAGTTAAGTCAAGTCATGTCAAGCCAGGTCAGGTCAAGTCAAGCCATGTCAGGTCAGGCCAAGTCAGGTCAGGTCACGTCATACCATGTCAGGTCAGGTCAGGTCAGGTCAGGTCAAGCTTAGTTGTTGGAGTCAAGTTGTCAGAGCATGAAGACCGCTGTCTGACGACCCAGGTTGCAGCCACCACTGAGACGTCTGGTGGAAGGACGTTTTTCCCTGGAGGTAACATCAGTGTCCACTCCATTCCTCCCAAAAGTCCTCCAGATGAGATTATAAGCCAAGATTCTTTGTATGCGAACACGTACAGAACATCTTGCGCACGAGAGAAATAGCCTGTTCCACCTTTGAGAAGAGTAGGCCATTGCGTGCTGATAAGAAGAATGGAAGACAAAATGAACGTGGGTCTCAGCATTTCGCTTCATCATAATTATATACATAACTGATAAAACTAGTGAAGAAACCGCTATTGTAGCTTCATTATATCAATAACTGATAAAACTACCGAAGAAACAGCTATTGTAGCTTCATCATCATTATATCAATAAGTGATAAAAACTACTGAAGAAACCGCTATGGTAGCTTCATCATAATTATATCAATAACTGATAAAACTAGTAAAGAAACCACTATCGTAGCTTCATTATATCAATCACTGATAAAACTACTGAAGAAACCGCTATCGTAGCTTTAATATATCAATAACTGATAAAACTACTGAAAAAACCGCTATCGTAGCTTCAATATATCAATAACTGATAAAACTACTGAAGAAACCGCTATCGTAGCTTCATCATATTTATATCAATCACTGATAAAACTAGTGAAGAAACAGCTATGGTAGCTTCATCATGATTATATCAATAACTGATAAAACTACTGAAGAAACCGCTATGGTAGCTTCATTATATCAATAACTGATAAAACTACTGAAGAAACCGCTATGGTAGCTTCATTATATCAATAACTGATAAAACTACTGAAGAAACCGCTATCGTAGCTTCATCATGATTATATCAATAACTGATAAAACTACTGAAGAAACAGCTATCGTAGCTTCATCATTATTGTATCAATAACTGATAGATAGCTTCATCATAATTATACCAATAACTGATAAAACTACTGAAGAAACCGCTATCATAGCTTCATCATAATTATATCAATAACTGATAAAACAGCTATCGTAGCTTCATTATATCAATCACTGATAAAACTACTGAAGAAACAGCTATCGTAGCTTCATTATATCAATCACTGATAAAACTACTGAAGAAACCGCTATCGTAGCTTCATTATATCAATAACTGATAAAACTACTGCAGAAACCGCTATCGTAGCTTCAATATACCAATCACTGATAAAACTACTGAAAAAACCGCTATCGTAGCTTCAATATACCAATAACTGATAAAACTGCTGAAGAAACCGCTATCGTAGCTTCATCATATTTATATCAATCACTGATAAAACTACTGAAGAAACCACTATGGTAGCTTCACCATGATTATATCAATAACTGAAAAAACTACTGAAGAAACAGCTATCGTAGCTTCATCATGATTATATCAATAACTGATAAAACTACTGAAGAAACCGCTATCGTAGCTTCATCATAAGTATATCAATAATTGATAAAACTACTGAAGAAACCGCTATGGTAGCTTCATCATGATTATATCAATCACTGATAAAACTACTGAAGAAACCGCTATGGTAGCTTCATCATGATTATATCAATCACTGATAAAACTACTGAAGAAACCGCTATGGTAGCTTCATTATATCAATAACTGATAAAACTACTGAAGAAACCGCTATGGTAGCTTCATTATATCAATAACTGATAAAACTACTGAAGAAACAGCTATCGTAGCTTCATCATTATTGTATCAATAACTGATAGATAGCTTCATCATAATTATACCAATAACTGATAAAACTACTGAAGAAACCGCTATCATAGCTTCATCATAATTATATCAATAACTGATAAAACTACTGAAGAAACAGCTATCGTAGCTTCATTTTATCAATCACTGATAAAACTAGTGAAGAAACCGCTATCGTAGCTTCATCATAATTATATCAATAACTGATAAAACTACTGAAGAAACCGATATCGTAGCTTCATTATATCAATAACTGATAAAACTAGTGAAGAAACCGCTATGGTAGCTTCATCATAATTATATCAATAACTGATAAACTTACTGAAGAAACCGCTATCGTAGCTTCATTATATCAATAACTGATAAAACTACTGAAGAAACCGCTATCTAGCTTCATCATGATTATATCAATAACTGATAAAACTACTGAAGAAACCGCTATCGTAGCTTCATTATATCAATAACTGATAAAACTAGTGAAGAAACCGCTATGGTAGCTTCATCATAATTATATCAATAACTGATAGATAGCTTCATCATGATTATATCAATAACTGATAAAACTACTGAAGAAACCGCTATCGTAGCTTCATTATATCAATAACTGATAAAACTACTGAAGAAACCGCTATGGTAGCTTCATCATTATTGTATCAATAACTGATAGATAGCTTAATCATCATTATTTCAATAACTGATAAACTACTGGATAAACCGCTATCGCTGAAGGCCGCCAACTCCCCTTCAATGACAGTGAAGAGAAACATGAGCATGGAGTTGGATTCCTCATTTACAAAGACACTGTGAACACCACCATGGGATGCTGACCAATCTCTAGCCAACTCATTACCATCCACCTAAAGGCAACACCTGTTACCATCTCCATCGTGCAAGCGTGTGCCCCAACAACTGACTGTCCTCGTCATCATAGTCAGCCAAACAAACAAACAAAAAAGCCACTTAAGTGGTACAGCACGTCACACGAACATCTGGACTGGCCAAGACTGTCCTACAGGGAACAGTACAAGGAGGGAGACGAAGAGGCAGACAGAGAAAACGATGGGAAGACAACATCAGAGAGTGGACTACTGGCCTTGAGTGGAACGAACGGAAAGCAGAAAACTGCGAAGAGGAAGCTGGTTGTAAAATCTTCAGTGGTAACCCAAGGATCTACTAGACCTCAAGGTAGGTGAAGGTAGTGAAGGATTCCTTGAAAAAAAATCATCATCATCATCATCATCATCATCAGCAGCAGCAGCAGCAGCAGCAGCAGCAGCAGCAGCAGCAGCAGCAGTATTGTCATCATCATCATCATTGTTAACAGCATTATCGTTATCATCATCAACTCCCCCTCTCTCTCTCTCCCCCCCTCTCTCTCTCTCTTTCTCTCTCTCTCTGCTGTCTCTCTCTCTCTTTCTCTCTCTCTCTTGTTTATTTAAAAAAGCCTTTGTTCTCTTTTTCTGTCTGTCTGTCTTTCTCTGTCTCTCTGTCTCTCTCCTCTCTCTCTCCTCTCTCTCTCTCTCTCTCTCTCTCTCTCTCTCTCTCTCTCTCGTTCGATTAAAAAAAAGTATTTTCTCTCTCTCTCTCCCCTCTCTCTCTCTCTCTCTCTCTCCTCTCTCTCTCTCTCTCTCTCTCTCTCTCTCTCTCTCTCCTCTCTCTCTTTCTTCAGGTCAATTGGGGTTTATGTGTTTGTTGAATACAATATTTAAGTTTTTTCTTTAAATCATAGGTTGAACTTTTGTTGTCGTTGTTGTAGTTGGGTTTTTAAAAAATAAAAATAATAGTAATAATAGTAATAATAATAGTAATAATAATAATAATCATAATCATAATCATAATAATAATACATGGAATTTATACAGCGCTATATCTGCAAAAAAGTGTGTATTGTTGATAGTCCCTAATCAGGGCAAGGGCTGGATTTTAAAAAAGTATATGAATACTTACTCTGTAACCATTGGAAAATAAAGATAATTCATTTCTTCATTCATTCATTTATTCATTCATTCACTCATTCATCCATTTATTCTCTCTCTCTCTCCAGTTTTTTTTTCTTTTTAGTCCGTCTAGCTTCCTCCAATCTTTATCAATCGTTTTAAAGCCGCAGTCTTCCTTAAATTATTATTTCTTTCCACCCGAAAAACGTGTACGCTTGAACGCTTAGGGAGCCAGCAGACACCCTTGGCTGACTCCAGTTTCTTTGACAGACATGACCTTTTGTTCTGCCGCGCGTGAAACCAGCCGGCAGGTGCCGCAAAGTATCAATAGTCGGCCATGGTTCAATGAACGGTAGGTCCCAGACCAGTGGTAATATTGCTGAAAGGTGTGTCAACACCGCTGCAAGTCATTGAAGGCTCGGGCAAAATCAAGCCAATTCAAACACCGAGGTCTGGCTAGCTAGCCCTTAGCGCTTGCTTTAGCTGGCCTATGGTAGCTCTTACCGTGTCAAAATATCACTTTTAGTTATTGCTACGGCTGTATTGACTTGTACTAGAACTACTAGTTTTATCCTTACTACTGCTGCTGCTGCTGCTGCTGCTGCTGCTCCTCCTCCTCCTCCTCCTTCTCCTCCTCCTACTACAGGTAATTTGAGCAACACTCTCAAACTCGTATCCGTAAAGTGGATGAAGCTCGACTGTGTGGTACCAGTCTTCCCACTGAGCCCACAGCACACTCACTCTGCCTAGGAGCCGGCCGGAGTCCGAAGAATCCCCATGACTCTTAAGGGATTCGAACCAGTGGCCCTCCTTACTCTTTGTGAAGCTTCTTCTTCTTCGTCAAACGTTCAGACCACATCTACTGTCTGTCACATGAGCGAAAATGCGTTTTGCTGCCGTTAAGCGCCTGACAAATCAGGCCCAGCACATCCGACTCCTGGGTAGGAGAGACTTGTCTATTAAGTCTCTCTGTGGCAGCAGAATGGACCAGGAATGCAGAACATAGACAAGAAAAGGGTGACAGGAAACAAGACAGAAACAAAAAAGGAGGATAGAAAAGAGGGAATTTCTAGAAAGAGACAGGGGACAGGACAAGACAGGACAGAGGACAAAACAGGGGACAGGACAGGGGACAGGACAGGACAGGACGGGAGAGGACAGGACAGGACAGGGGACAGGACAGGACAGAGGACAAGACAGGGGACAGGACAGAACAGGACAGGGGGACAGGACAGGACAGAGGACAGGACAGGACAGGGGACAGGACAGGACAGGACAGGACAGGGGAGAGGACAGGACAGGACAGGACAGGGGACAGGACAGGACAGGACAGAGGACAGGACAGGGGACAGGACAGGGGACAGGACAGGGGACAGGACAGGACAGGACAGGACAGGGGAGAGGACAGGACAGGACAGGGGACAGGACAGGACAGAGGACAAGACAGGGGACAGGACAGAACAGGACAGGACAGGACAGGGGAGAGGACAGACAGGACAGGGGACAGGACAGACAGAGACAGGGGAGAGGACGGGAAACAGGACAGGACAGGGGACAAGGACAGGACAGGACAGGACTGGGGACAGGACACGGACAGGACAGGGGACAGGACAGAGACAGGACAGACAGGGACAGACAGACAGGGGACAGGACAGGACAGGACAGGGGACAGGACAGGACAGGAAACAGGGGACAGGACAGGACAGGGGACAGGACAGGTTAGGACAGGACAGGGGACAGGACAAGGGACAGGACAGGACAGGACAGGACAGGACAGGACAGGGGACAGGACAGGACAGGACAGGGGACAGGACAGGACAGGACAGGGGACAGGACAACAGGGACAGGACAGGACAGGACAGGACAGACAGACAGGGACAGGACAGGACAGGACAGGACAGGGGACAGGACAGGACAGGGGGACAGGACAGGACAGGGGCCCAGGACAGGACAGGGACAGAGGACAGGACAGGACAGGGGACCAAGGCAGGACAGGGGACAGGACAGGACAGGGGACAGGCCCAGGACCAGGACCAGGGACAGGACAGGGGACAGGACAGGACAGGACAGGGGACAGGACAGGGAGGACAGACAGGGGACAGGACAGGACAGGACAGGACAGGACAGGACAGACGGACAGGACAGGACAGGACAGGACAGGGACAGGACAGGACAGGTTAGGACAGGACAGGTTAGGACAGGGACAGGGGACAGGACAGGACAGGACAGGGGACAGGACAGGGGACAGGGACAGCGCACAGGGGACAGGACAGGACAGGACAGGACAGGACAGGACAAGACAGGACAGGACAGGGGACAGGACAGGACAGGGGACAGGACAGGACAGGACAGGGGACATGGACAGGACAGGACAGGGACAGGGGACAGGACAGGACAGGGGAACAGGACAGGGACAGGACAGGGGACAGGACAGGGGACAGGACAGGACAGGGGACAGAGGACAGGACACGGGACAGGGACAGGGGACAGGACAGGGGACAGGGGACAGGACAGGACAGGACAGAACAGGGGACAGGGACAGGACAGGACAGGGGACATGACAGGACGGACAGGACAGGACAGGGGACAGGACAGGGGGACAGGACAGGACAGGGACAGGACAGGGACAGGACAGGGGACAGGAAAAGGAAGGACAGGACAGAACGAGGACAAAACACGGACGGACAGGACAGGACAGGGACAGGACAGGACGGAACAGGACAGGACAGGGGGAAACGGGACAGGACAGGGGACACGGGACAGGACAGGGGACGGGGACAGGACAGGGGGGAAACAGGACAGGACAGGGGGGAGGGGACAGGACAGGGGACAGGAAGGGAAAGGGGACAGGACAGGGACAGGGGGGGACGGGGAGGGACAGGACAGGACAGGGGGACAGGAATGTTGGGGAACAGGACAGGAAAGGCAGGAATGGACACGTGGACGGACAGGACAGGACAGGGGCAGGGGACTGGACAGGAAAGGACAGGACAGGACAGCAGGACAGGGGACAGGACAGGACAGGACAGGGTACAGGACAGAGGACAGGAAGGACAGGACAGGACCTGGGACAGGACAGGGGACAGGGACAGGGACAGGACAGGACAAGGACAGGACAGGGGGGACTGGACAGGACAGGGGACAGGACAGGACAGGACAGGACAGGACATGGGGGACAGGACAGGACGGGGACAGGACTAGGGGACAGGGACAGGACAGGAACAGGGGCATGACAGGACAGGACAGGACAGGGGACAGGGGACAGGACAGGGGACAGGACAGGACAGGAACAGGGACTGGGACAGGACAGGACAGGGGACAGGACAGGACAGGACAGGGGAATAGGACAGGGGCACAGGACAGGACAGGGGACAGGACAGGACAGGGCGGACAGGACAGGACCGACATGACATGACAGGACAGGAAGGACCAGGACAGGGGACAGGACAGGACAGGAAAGGGGAACAGGACAGGACAGGACGGGGACAGGAAAGGCAGGACAGGGGACAGGACAGGACCAGGGGACAGGACAGGGACAGGACAGGGGGACATGACAGGACGGGCAGTGGGACAGGACAGGACAGGGGACAGGACAGGACCAGGGGACAGGACAGGGACAGGGACAGGGGACATGACAGGACAGGACAGGGCAGGGGGACAGGACAGGGGAAGGGGACAGGACAGGACAGGGGACAGGACAGGACAGGGACAGGGGAAAGGACAGGACAGGAATGGACAGGGACAGGACCAGGACAGGACAGGGCAGGGGACAGGATCGGACAGGGGACACAGGACAGGACAGGACAGGGAGGGGACAGGACAGGACAGGGGGACAGGAAAGGAAGGGACAGGGGACAGGACAGACAAAAAAGAAACAGGGGACAGGACAGGACAGGGGAAATGACAGGACAGGACAGGGACAGGGACAGGGGAAGGACAGGGGACAAGGTAAGGACAGGACAGGGGACAGGCAGGGGAAGGACAGGACAGGACAAGGACAGGATGGGGACAGGACAGGACAGGACAGGGGACAGGACAGGACAGACAGAACAGGGGACATGACAGGATCAGGGGACATGACAGGACAGGGACAGGACAGGGGCAGGGGACAGGGACAGGGGGGACAGGACAGGACAGGGACAGGACAGTGACAGGACAGGGGACAGGATCAGGACAGGACAGGGGACAGGACAGGACAGGAACAGGGGAACAGGGACTGACAGGGACAGGGACAGGACAGGGACAGGACAGTGACAGCGACAGGACAGGACAGGGGACAGGACAGGGGCAGGACAGGACAGGACAGGGACAGGGACAGGGACAGGGCAGGGCAGGGCAGGCAGGCAGGGCAGGGGCAGGACAGGGACAGGGACAGGACAGGACAGGGGACAGGACAGGACAGGACAGGACAGGACAGGGGTACAGGACAGGACTGGGGACAGGGAAAGGACAGGGGACAGGACAGGACAGGACAGTGACAGGGGACAAGGACCAGGACAGGACAGGGGACAGGGACTGCGAAAGGACAGACAGGGGACAGGGACGTGACAGGGACAGGGGAAGGGACAGGACAGGACAGGGACAGGACAGGACAGGGGACAGGGACAGGGGAAGGAACTGGACAGTGACAGGGACAGGTGAAAGGACAGGTGCAGGACAGGTCAGGACAGGACAGGGGACAGACAGGGAGACAGTACAGGATAGGACAGGACAGGCGACAGAGACAGCGGAACAGGACAGGGGACAGGACAGGACAGGACAGGACCAGGAAGGGGAAGGACAGGACAGGACAGGAACAGGACAGGGGACCTGGACAGGAGCAGGACAGGACAGGACAGGACAGGGTGACAGGACAAGGACAGGTCAGGACAGGGACAGGGGACAGGACAGGGGACAGGACAGGGGACAGGACAGGACAGGGGACAGGACAGGGGACCAGACAGGAAGGACAGGACAGGACAGGAGGACAGGACAGGGGGACAGGGACAGGACAGGACAGTGGAACAGGACAGGGGACAGGACATGACAGGGACAGGGGACAGGACAGGACAGGGGACCAGGACAGGGGACATGACAGGACAGGGAAGGGGACAGGACAGGGGACAAGGACAGGGGACGGACAGGACAGGCACAGGGGCAGGGACAGGGGGACAGGAGGACCAGGGACAGGACAGGGGACAGGACAGGGGACAGGACAGGGGACAGGACAGGACAGGGGACAGGACCGGACAGGACAGGACATTGACAGGAAGACCGGGGGCAGGACAGGACAGGGGACATGGAAGGACAGGAAGGACCAGGGACAGGACAGGGGAAAGGACAGGGGACAGGACAGGACAGGACAGGGGACAGGACGGGGACAGGGGGGGGGGGGACAGGACAGGACAGGGGACAGGACAGGACAGGGGGACAGGACAGGGGGACATGACAGGACAGGACAGATCATGACAGGACAGGACAGGGGACTGGACAGGCAGGGGACATGACAGGACAGGACAGGACAGGACATGGACAGGACGTGCAGGGGCAGGGACAGGACAGGACATGACACGGACAGGACAGGGACAGGACAGGACAGGGGACATGACAGGACAGGACAGGGACAGGACAGGACAGGGGACATGACAGGACAGGACAGGGGACATGACAGGACAGGACATGGGGACTGACAGGACAGGGGACAGGGACAGGGACATGGACCAGGACAGGACAGGTGGACATGACAGGTCAGGACAGGGGGACACAGGACAGGGGACAGGACAGGACAGGGGACAGGACAGGACAGGACAGGACAGGGGGACATGGGACCAGGACAGGACAATGGACAGAGACTGGGACAGGGGACAGGACTGGGGAAAGGGGACCAGACAGGACAGGGGACAGGACAGGGGACGGACAGGCAGGACAGGGGACAGGACAGAGGACAGGACAGGACAGGACAGGAAAAACAGGGGACAGAATCAGGGGACAGGAAAGGGACAGGACAGGACAGGGGACAGGACAGTACAGGACAGGACACTGGGACAGGACAGCGACAGGGGACAGGACAGGACAAGGGGACAGGACTGGACAGGGAACAGGACAGAGACAGGACAGGGGACAGGACAGGACAGGGGACGGGGCCAGGACAGGACAGGAAGGGGACGGACAGGGACAGGACAGGAAAGGACCAGGAACAGGACAGGGGACAGGACAGGACAGACAGGACAGGGGGAACAGGACAGGCGACAGGACAGGACAGGGGTGAAAGGACAGGGGGACAGGACAGGGGACAGGACAGGAACAGGAAGGACAGGACAGGGGACAGGACAGGACAGGGGACAGGACAGGGGACAGGACAGGACCAGGAAGAGGACAGGACGGACTGGGGACAGGACAGGACAGGAACAGGACAGGACAGGGGACAGGACAGGACAGACAGGGTTACAGGACAGAGGACAGGAAAGGACAAGACAGGACAGAGGACAGGACAGGACAGGGGACAGGAAGGGGACAGGGGACAGGACAGGACAGGACAGGAAGGGGACAGGACAGGACAGGAAGGACAGGGGACTGGGGACAAGGACAGGACAGGACACGGGGACAGGACAGGCAGGTCAGGGGACGGAAGGGGACAGGACAGGACAGGGACAGGAAGGACAGGGACAGGAACAGGACCGGGACAGAGGACAGGACAGGACAGGGGACAGAACAGGGGACAAGGACAGGACATGCAGGACAGGACAGGACAGGACAGGGGACAGGGAACAGGACAGGGGACAGGACAGGGGACAGGGACAGGTGGACAGGGGAACAGCGACAGGACAGGGGTCAGGACAGGACAGGACAGGAGGACAGGACAGGACTGGACAGGACAGGACAGGGGAAGGACAGGACAGGAACAGGGGGAAAGGACAGGACAGGACGGGACAGGACAGGACAGGACAGGACAGGGGAGGACAGGACAGGAGAGGGGACAGGACAGCGTGTGCAGCGACGGACAGGGGACAGGACAGGACAGCGGACAGGACAGGACAGGGGACATGACAGCACAGGGACAGGGGTCAGGAAGGACAGGGGACAGGACAGGACAGGGGGGACAGGGACTGTTACAGGACAGGCCAGGGGACATGACAGGACAGGGACAGGGCAGGGGACTGGACAGGACAGGGAAGGACAGGACAGGGGGACAGGACAGGACAGGACAGTGGGACAGGACAGGACAGTGACAGGACAAGGACAGGGGAATGGTCAGGGACAGGACAGGACAGGACAGGACAGGAGGGGACAGGGACCGAGACAGGACAGGGCAGGGGACAGGACAGGACAGGACAGGGGGACAGGACAGGACGGACAGGGACAGGGACAGGACAGGGGTGACGGACAGGAAGGACAGGTCAGGACAGGGGGACAGGACAGGACAGGGACAGCAGAACAGAGGGACAGGACAGGACAGAGGACATGACAGGACAGGACAGGACAGGACAGGGGACAGCACAGGGGACAGGACAGGACAGGACAGGGGACAGGACAGGGGACAGGACAGGACAGGACAGGACAGGACAGAGGACACGACAGGACAGGAAGGGACAGGACAGGACAGGACAGAACTGAGGACCGGACAGGACCAGGGGACATGACAAGGACAGGACAGGACAGGTCAGGGGAACAGGACAGGGGACAGGACAGGACAGGTCAGGACAGGACAGGGGACAGGACAGGACTGGACAGGGGACATGGACAGGACAGGACAGGGGACAGGACTGGACAAGGGGACGGACCCCAGGGACAGGACAGGGTACAGGACAGGACAGGGACAGGACAGGGACAGGACAGGACAGGAAAGGGGACAGGACAGGACAGGACAGGACAGGGCAGGGCAGGGCAGGGAGGAAGGTAAGGCAGGCAGGGACAGGACAGGGGAAAGGACAGTGACAGGGGACAGGACAGGACAGGACAGGACAGGGGACAGGACAGGACAGGGGACAGGACAATACAGGGGACAGGACAGGACAGGACAGGACAGGGAAGGACAGGACAGGGGGGACAGGGACACGGACGGACAGGACATGAAGGACAGGGAAGGACAGGACAGGGACAGGGGACAGGACAGGAAGGACAGGGGACAGGAAGGACAGGCAGGGGACAGGACAGGAGCAGGGGACAGGACAGGGGACAGGACAAGAAGGACAGTGGACAGGACAGGGCAGGACGGACAGGGGGACAGGACAGGACAGGACAGGAAGGACAGGACCAGGACAGGTAAGGGGACAGGGACGGACAGGCGAAAGGACAGGACAGGGACAGAACAGGGGGACATAACAGGGGACAGGAACAGAGACCAGACACCACCAACACCCAGCATCCAGCACCATGAACAGGACAGGACAGGGGACAGGACAGGACAGGACAGGAAGGACAGGGGGACAGGACAGGAAGGTCAGGGGGGGACAGGACAGGACAGGACAGGACAGGGAACAGGGACAGGGACAGGACAGGGCAGGGCTGGACAGGACAGGACAGGGGACAGGAAAACAGGTCCAGGCAGGACCAGAACAGGGGACAGGGACAGGACAGGGGGACATGACAGGACAGGACAGGAATGGACAGGGGACAGGAAGGGGACAGGACAGGACAGGGGACAGGACAGGGGACAGGTCAGACAGGGACAGAACAGGGCGAAAGAACAGGGGACAGGAAGGGACAGGACAGGACAGGGGACAGGGGACAGGACAGGACAGTGAGACAGGTCGGACTAGTACAGGACAGGGGACAGGACAGGACAGGACAGGGGACAGGACAGGGAAGGAAAGAGGACAGGACAGGGGACAGGGACAGGACAGGACAGGGGAAGGACAGGACAGGGGACAGGACAGGACAGGACAGGACAGGACAGATGACAGGACACGTGGGACAGGACTAGGAAAGGACAGGACAGGAAGGGACAGGACAGGGACAGGAAAGGGGGACAGGACAGGACAGGGGAAAGGAAAGGGCCAGGAAGGAACGGACAGGACAGGACAGAGGAACAGGAAAAGGACCAGGAAAGGGGACAGGGGACAGGGAACAGGACAGGACAGGACCAGGACAGGACAGGGGAAGGGGTCCAGGACAGGACAGGTACAGGACAGAGGGACAGGACCAGGGACAGGACAGGACAAGTGGACCAGGAAAGGGGACAGGACAGGGGGACAGGACAGGTCAAGACCAGGACAGGGGACAGGTCCAGGACAGGGGACAGGACATGGACCAGGGACAGGACAGGACAGGGGACAGGACAGGACAGGACAGGACAGGGGGACAGGACAGGACAGGACAGGGGACAGGTCAGGACTGGATGGACAGGGGACAGGACAGGACAGGGGACAGGACAGGACAGGACAGGGGACGGACAGGACATGACAGGGGACAGGACTGGACCGGCTAGGGGACAGGACTGGGGACAGGACAGGACAGGGGGACCTGGACAGGACAGGACAGGTACAGGACTTGGGACAGACATGACATGACAGGCAGGACAGGGACAGGACAGGGGACAGGACAGGACAGGACAGGGGACAGGACAGGGAACAGGACAGGAATCGGACAGGACAGGACAGGGACAGGACAGGACAGGGGACAGGACAGGACAGAACAGGGGACATGGACAGGACAGGGACAGTGGACAGGACAGACAGGGGTAAAGGCGGGACAGGGGACAGGACAGGACAGGACAGGGACATGACAGGACAGGACTGGGCAGGGACAGGGACAGGACAGGGGAAGGACAGGACAGGGGGACAGGACAGGACAGGACAGGGGAAAGGACAGGACAGGACAGGACAGGGGAAAGGTCAGCGACAGGAACAGGGCAGGGGACTGGACAAGGGACAGGGGTCAGGACAGGACAGGACAGGGGGACGGACAGGACCGGGGACAGGACAGGACAGGACAGGGGCAGGACAGGACAAAACAGAACAGGGGACAGGTCAAGGGGGTGGGGGGGGGGTGGGGGGGGGGTGGGGGTACAGGGGACCCACTACCCCCCATATCCACATACATACATCATCCCCCCACACACCCCCCATCCATACCACCCCCCCCTCCCCCCACATCCCACAACCCCCCCTCCACCAACCCCCCACCACCCACCCCCCTCATCATCCCCCCACACATCCCAGCCCACCACCACACACAACCATGACAGCAACCCCCCATACCCACACCCCACATGACAGGACAGGACAGGACAGGACAGGGACAGGACAGGGACAGGACAGGGTACAGGACAGGGGACAGGACGGGACAGGACCAGGACAGGACAGGCAGGATAGGGGACAGTGACAGACAGCGACAGGGGACAGGGACAGGAACAGGACAGAAAGGGGACATTGGACAGGGGACAGGGGACATGACAGGACAGGACAGACAGGACAGGGGAAGGACAGGGGACAGGACAGGACAGGTGTTCAGGACAGGACAGGACAGGGACAGGACAGGACAGGACAGGTGGACAGGACAGGACAGGACAGGGGACAGGATGGACAGGGGACAGGACAGGACAGGGGACAGGACAGGAAGGACAGGACAGGACAGGGGACAGGGGAAGGGGCCAGGACAGGACAGGACAGCAGGACAGGACAGGGACAGGGCAGGGCAGGGCAGGGCAGGCAGGGCGGGCTAGGACAGGGACAGGGGACAGGGACCAGGACAGGTACAGGATCTGGGAAAGGACAGGACAGGACAGGGGACAGGACAGGACAGGGGACAGGACGGACAGGCGGACAGACAGGACAGGACAGGACATGGGACAGGACAGGACAGCTACAGGGGACAGGACAGGACAGGACAGGCAGGGGACAGGACAGGACAGGACAGGGGAAAGGACAGGACAGGGACAGGGGACAGGGACAGGGAAGGGGACAGGAAGGGGACAGGACAGGGACAGGACAGGACCGGACAGGGACAGGGGACAGGGACAGGACAGGACAGGACAGGGGACAGGACAGGGGACAGGGGCGGGGAGGGGGGGTACAGGATAGGACAGGACAGGACAGGACAGCGGACAGGACAGGGGACAGGACAGGACAGGACAGGGACAGGACAGGGGACAAACGATTGGAGAACACACAAAAAAAAGAAAGAGAACAGGAACAGGACTGGACAGGACAGGACAGGGGACAGGACAGGACAGGACAGGCAGGACAGGACAGGGGAAGGACAGGACAGGACAGGACAGGACAGGGGACGTGACAGGGACAGGACAGGGGACAGGACAGGATCAGGGGACAGGACTGGGGACAGGACAGGACAGGACAGGACAGGACAGGGGACAGGAAAGGGGGACAGGACAGGACAGGACTAGTGGACAGGACAGGGGAAGGGACATGGACCAGGGGACAGGACAGGACAGGACAGGGGACAGACAGGGGGACATGAAGGAAGGACAGGGGGACAGGGACAGGGGACAGGTCAGGGGACAGGACAGGACAGGACAGGGGGACAGGACAGGACAGGTCAGGGGAAAGGACAGGACAGGACAGGGGGGGACGGACATGGTCAGGACAGGGGACAGGATGGGACAGGGGACAGGACAGGACCGTGGACATGACAGGACAGGACAGGGGACAGGACAGGACAGGGGACAGGACAGGACAGGGGACAGGACCAGGACAGGACAGAGGACAGGACAGGACAGGGGACAGGGACAGGACAGGGGACAGGACAGGACCAGGGGACAGGACAGGGACAGGACAGGACCAGGACAGGACAGGGACAGGACAGGAACAGGACAGGGGGACAGGACAGGGACAGGGGAGAGGACAGGACTGGAAGGGGACAGGACAGGGACAGAGGGACCAGACAGGGGGACAGGACAGAACAGACAGGACAGGACAGGGGAGAGGACAGGACAGGACAGGGGACAGGACAGGACAGGACAGACACCCCAACCCCAAATAACAGCAAACACCCAACAACACACACCCCACAGGGGAAGAGGACAGGACGGACAGGACAGGGGAAGGATGGACAGGACAGGAAGGACAGGACAGGGGACAGGACAGGACAGGACCAGGGGACAGGACAGGACAGGACAGGGACAGGGGACAGACAGGACAGGGGAAAATGGACGAAGAACGGACCACGGCTAAAATGACACGGACAGGACAGGACAGGGCAGGGGACAGCACAGGACAGGACAGGGGACAGGACAGGAAAGGGGGACAGGAAAGTGGACAGGACAGGCACAGGGACAGGACAGGACAGGACAGGACAGGACAGGAAAGGACAGGACAGGGGACAGGACAGGGACTGGACAGGACAGGACAGGTTAGAGACCAGGGGACAGGGGACCAGGGAAGAGGGACAGGACAGGACAGGGACAGGACAGGGGGACAGGACAGGAAAGGGGATAGGACAGGACGGGGACAGGACAGGAAGGACAGGGGACAGGGACAGGGGGGACAGGACAGCACAGGGGACAGGACAGGACAGGACAGGACAGGACAGGACAAGACAGGAAGGACGGGGACAGGACAGGACAGGGGATCAAGGACAGGACAGGGACAGGGGACATGACAGGAAGGACTGGGCAGGGGAAAGAGACAGGACAGGGGGACAGGACAGGACCAGGACAGGGGACAGGACAGGGGACAGGTCAGGACAGGACAGGGGACTATGGACAGGACAGGGGACAAGACAGGACGGGGGACAGGACAGGACAGGAAAGGGGACAGGGGACAGAAAAGGGGACAGGACAGGACAGTGACAGGACAGGACAGGAAGGACAGGACAGGGACAGGACAGGGACAGGACAGGGGACAGGACAGGACAGGGGACAGGACAGGACAGGGGACAGGACAGGGACTAGGACAGGGGACAGGACAGGACAGGACAGGACAGGGAGGGGACAGGACAGGACCAGGAACACGGGAGAGGACATGACAGGACAGGACAGGACAGGGACCAGGGGAAGGGACTGGGGAAAGGACAGGACAGGACAGGGGAAAGGACAGGGGACAGGGACAGGACAGGACAGGGGAAAGGACAGCAGGACAGGACTGGACAGACAGAACAGGGGAAAGAAACAGGGGACAGGACAGGCAGGCAGGGACCAGGGGACAGGACAGGACAGCAGGAAGGGACAGGACAGGACGGGGACAGGACAGGACAGGGGACAGGACAGGACAGGTCAGGGGAGCAGGACAGGACAGGACAGGACAGGGGGACAGGACAGGAAGGGGACAGGAACAGGAACAGGACAGGACCAGGATCAGGACAGGGGACAGTAAGGACAGGACAGGACAGGGGACAGGACAGGACAGGACAGGCAGGACAGGAACCCACCACCCAGGGGACAGGACGGGGACAGGACGTAACAGGACAGGACAGGGACAAAGACAGGCACAGTGGAAGGACAGGGAACAGGACAGGACAGGACAGAAGGAAAGGACAGGACAGGGGACAGGACAGGGACAGGACGGACAGGAAGGCAGGGGCAGGAACAGGACAGGACCGGGGTACAGGACAAGAGGACAGGACAGGACAGGACAGAACAGAGGACAGGACAGGACAGGGGGGACAGGGACCAGGGGACAGTGACAGGACAGGACAGGAAGGGGACAGGACAGGACCAGGACAGGGGACAGGGACAGGACAGGACAGGGGACAGGACAGGACAGGACAGAGGGTCAGGACAGGGGACTGGACAGGACAGGGGACAGGACAGGACAGACAGGACAGGGGGGGGACAGAGGACAGGACAGGACAGGACAGGGGACAGAACAGGGGACTGGACAGGACATGACAGGACAGGACAGGACAGGACCGGGGACAGGACAGGACAGGGGACAGACAGGGGACAGATCCGGGAAGGGGACAAGGTAAGGGACCAGACAGGGGACAGGACAGGACCAGGACAGGGGAAAGGACAGGACAGGACAGGGGGACAGGACAGGACAGGACAGGGGCAGGACAGGACAGGGGACAGGACAGGACAGGGTGGACATGACAGGACAGGAAGGGGACAGGACAGGACAGGGGACAGGACAGGACAGGGGACAGGACATAAGGACAAGGACAGGGGGACATGACAGAGAACAGGACAGGGCAGGGACAGCACAGGACAGGGGGACAGGACAGGAAAGGACAGGGGACAGTACTGGACAGGGGACTGGACAGGACAGGGGACAGGACAGGACAGGACAGGACAGGGACAGGACAGGGGACAGTGACAGGACAGGACAGGGCGGACAGGACAGGACAGGGACAGGACAGGGCAGGGCACAGGGCAGGGCAGGGCGGGCAGGGCAGGGCGCAGGACTGGACAGGGGACAGGACCAGGGACAGGGGACAGGACAGGACAGGACAGGACAGGGGACAGGACAGGACAGGGGACAGGACAGGACAGGGGACAGGACAGGACAGGACAGGGACAGGGGACAGGACAGGGACAAGGGGACAGGACAGGACGGACAGGACGGACAGGACAGGACAGGACAGGACAGGACAGGACAGGACAGGGGAAGGACAGGACAGGGACAGGAACAGGGGACAGGGACAAGACAGGACAGGGGACAGGACAGGACAGGGGACAGGGGACCTGGAAGGACAGGACAGGACCAGGACAGGACAGGACAGGACAGGACAGGGACAGGACAGGGACAGGACAGGACAGGAACAGGACAGGGACAGGGACAGGACAGGACAGGGGACAGGACAGGACAGGACAGAACTGGGGACAGAACAGGGGACAGGACAGGACAGGACGGACACGACAGGGGGTCAAGGACAGGACAGGGGACAGGACAGGGAAGGACAGGACAGGGGACAGGGACAGGACAGGGAAAGGGGGACAGGACAGGACAGGACAGGGCAGGGGACAGGGGACAGGACAGGACAGGACAGGGCTGGGGACAGCCGACAGGACAGGACAGGGGACAGGGACAGGAAGGCAGGACAGAAACAGGGGGAACAGACAGGAAAGGGGACATGACAGGACAGGGACAGGACGGACAGGGGACAGGGACACCCCTGGGGACAGACAGGGACAGGATCAGGGGAAGGAAAGGGACAGGACAGGACAGGACAGAACAGAACAGGGGAAAGAACAGGGGATCAGGACCAGGAAAGGACTGGGGACAGGACAGGACAGGACAGGAAAGCGGGACAGGGACAGGACAGGACAGGACAGGACAGGACAGGGGACAGACCAGGGGACAGGACAGCACAGGGACTGGACGTCCCGGACAGGACAGGGACAGGACAGGACAAGACAGGGACAGGTCAGGGAAAGGACAGGACAGGGGACAGGTCTGGACAGGACAGGGGACAGGACAGGGACAGGACAGGGCAGGGGACAGGTCAGGACAGGGGACAGGACAGGAACAGGACAGGGGAAGGACAGGGGACAGGAAGGACAGGGGACAGGACAGGACAGGGGGGACAGGACAGGACAGGGGGACAGGAAAGGACAGGACAGCAGAACAGGAGGACAGGGACAGGACAGGGGACATGACAGGACAGGACAGGGACAGGGACAGGGGACAGGACAGGGACAGACAGGAAGGGGACAGGACAGGGGACAGGAAAGGGGGACCAGGACAGGACAGGACAGGGGACAGGACAGGACAGGAAAGGACAGGGGGGACAGGACAGGACAGGACAGGGGGACAGGACAGGGGACAGGACAGAGGGACAGGACAGGACAGGGGGAACAGGACAGGACAGGACTGGGGACCAGGCAGGACAGGACAGGGGACAGGACAGGACAGGACAGGGGACAGGACAGGGGACCAGGAACAGGGACAGGGACAGGACAGGACGACGGACAGGACAGGACAGGGGGGACAGGACAGGGAACAGGACAGGACCAGGGGACAGGACAGGGGACAGGAAGGGACTGGAGAGGACAGGAACAGGGGACAGGACAGGACCAGGGACGGGGAAGGACAGAGACAGGACAGGAAGGACAGGGGACAGGACAGGACAGGACAGGACAGGGGACAGGGACAGGACAGGAAGGGGTACAGGACAGGACAGGACAGGGACAGGACAGGGGACCAGGGAGAGGACAGGACAGGGGACAGGCAGGTCAGGACAGGACAGGGGACAGACAGGACAGGGTCAGGACAGGACTGGACAGGACAGGGGGACATGACAGGACAGGACAATGGACAGGACAGGACAGGGAGACAGGACAGGGGAAAGGACAGGACAGGAAAGGGGGACATGGACAGGGACAGGACAGGGGACAGGTACAGGGGACAGGACAGAGGACAGGGAAAGGACAGGACAGAACAGGGAAAGAACAGGGGAAAGGACAGGACAGGACAGGACAGGGGGGAGACAGGACAGTACAGGACAGGACAGGGGACAGGGACAGGACAGGGGACAGGACAGGACAGGGGACAGGAAGGACAGAAACAGGACAGGACGGACAGGGGACAGGACCGGACAGGGGACAGGACAGGACAGGACAGGGACAGGGGACAGGACAGGACAGGGACAGGACAGGACGGGACGGACAGGGGACAGGACCGGGACAGGACAGGTCAAGGGGACAGGACAGGACAGGACAGGACAGGGGAAAGGACAGGGGACAGGAATGGGGACCGGACAGGAAACAGGGACAGGATTGGGAGACAGGGGACAGGACAGGACAGGGGACAGGACAGGGACAGGACAGGCAGGACGAGGGGAACAGGACAGGACAGGGGACAGGACAGGACAGGACAGGACAGGACAGGGGACAGGACAGGACAGGAACTTGGGTACAGGACAGTGGAAGGACAAGGTGACAAGACAGGACAGAGGACAGGACAGGACAGGGGACAGGAAAGGGGACAGGGGACAGGAAGGAACAGGACAGGACTGGGGACAGGACAGGACAGGACAGGACAGGCGGACAGGGGGACAGGGACAGGACAGGACAGGGGACAGGACAGGACAGGACAGGGGACAGGACAGGGGACAGGACAGTGACCAGGGGACAGGGACAGGACAGGACAGGCAGGACAGGACAGAGGACAGGGACAGAGACCCAGGGACAGAAACAGGGGACAGGACAGGACATGACAGACAGGGGCAGGACAGGACAGGGGACAAGGAAGGACAGGGGACAGGACAGGGACAGGACAGGGGACAGGACAGGACAGGACCAGGGGAACAGACAGCGACAGGACAGGGGACAGGACGGACAGGACAGACAGGGACAGGGGACAGGACAGGGACAGGACAGGGGAAGGACAGGACAGGACAAGGGGGGACACGGACTGGACAGGGACAGGACAGGGGACAGGATCAGGACAGGTGAGGGGGGACAGGACAGGGACAGGACGGAAGGGGACAGGACAGGAACAGGGGCCAGGACAGGACAGGGGACATGGACAGCACTGGACAGGGGACAGGACGGACAGGGGACAGGACAGGACAGGGGACCAGGACAGTACAGGACAGGGTCAGGGGACATGACAGGACAGACAGGGCAGGGGACAGGACAGGGAAAGGGGACAGGACAGGACAGGGGACAGGAACAGGACAGGACAGGGGACAGGACAGGACAGGACAGGACAGGACAGGGGAAAGGACAGGACCAGGACAGGACAGGACAGGGACAGGACAGGGACAGGTCATGACAGACAGGGCAAGGGGACAGGGACTAGGGACAGGAAGGGGACAGGAAGGACAGGGAACAGGGGACGGGACAGGTCAGGGACAGGGACAGGACAGGACAGGGACAGGACAGGGGACAGGACAGGACAGGACAGAAAGGGGACAGGACAGGACAGAGGAATGACAGGACAGGACAGGGACAGGGACAGGGAGAACAGCACAGGGGACAGGGACAGGACAGGACAGGGGACTCAGGACAGAGGGACAGGACAGGACAGGCAGGACAGGACAGAGGACTCGGACAGGAACAGGGACAGGGGACAGGACAGTACAGGACAGAAAAGAGGACAGGACAGGACAGGGGACAGACAGGACAGGACAGGACAGGACAGGGGGACAGGAAACAGGGGGACAGGACGGACAGGACAGGACAGGACAGGGGACAGGGACAGGACAGGACAGGGGACGGACAGGACAGGACAGGGGACAGGACTGGACAGGGACAGGACAGGGGACAGGACAGGACAGGACAGGACAGGGATCAGGACCGGGGATCAGGACAGGACAGGACAGGGGGACTGGACAGGACAGGACAGGACAGGGCAGGGCAGGGCAGGGCAGGGCCGGGCAGGCAGGCAGGACAGGAACAGGGTACAGGACGGACAGGGAGACAGGATAGGACAGGACATGACAGGGGACAGGAAGGACAGGGGACAGGACAAGACAGGGACACGGAACAGGACAGGACGGACAGGGGACAGGACAGGACAGGGGACAGGACAGGACAGGAAGGACAGGACAGGGACAGGACAGGACTGGACAGGACAGGGGACAGGACAGACAGGACAGGGGACAGGCAGGACAGGTACAGGGGATCAGGAAAGGACAGGGGGCACAGGACAGGGGGACAGGACAAGAAAGGGACAGGGGGGGGACAGGACAGGACAGGAAAGGCAGGGGACAGGACAGGACAGGACAGGACAAGGACAGGACAGGACAGTACAGGGGACAGGACAGGACAGGGGACAGGACTGGACAGGACAGAACAGGGGACAGAAACAGGGGACAGGGACAGGACAGAACAGGACAGGACAGGGGACAGGACAGGACAGGACAGGAGCAGGGGAAGGACAGGACAGGACAGGGGACAGGACAGGACAGGACAGAACAGGGGGACAGGACAGGAGGACCAGGGCAGGGGACAGGACAGGACAGGACAGGGTGACAGGACAGGGACAGGACATGGACCAGAACAGGGGACAGGACATAGACAGGGGACATGACAGGACAGGACAGGACAGGACAGGGGACAGGACAGGGGACAGGACAGGAACAGGGGACAGGACAGGGGCAGGACAGGACACGGACAGCAGAACAGGGGAAAGAACAGGTACAGGACAGGACAGGCATGACAGGGGACAGGTCGGGACAGGACAGGACAGGGGCAGGACAGGACAGGGACAGGACAGGAGGACAGGGGGACAGGACAGGACAGGACAGAGGACAGGACAGGGGACAGGACAGGACAGGACAGGGGACAGGACAGGACAGGGGACCTGGATCAGGACAGGACAGGACAGGACAGGGACAGGACAGGGGACAGGTCAGGACCAGGACAGGAACCCCCCCCCCCCAGGACAGGGGACAGGTGGGGGGGGAAAAAAAAAAAAAAAACAGGACATGGACAGGGACAGGACAGGACAGGGGGACAGGAATGTTGGGGAACAGGACAGGAAAGGCAGGAATGGACACGTGGACGGACAGGACAGGACAGGGGCAGGGGACTGGACAGGAAAGGACAGGACAGGACAGCAGGACAGGGGACAGGACAGGACAGGACAGGGTACAGGACAGAGGACAGGAAGGACAGGACAGGACCTGGGACAGGACAGGGGACAGGGACAGGGACAGGACAGGACAAGGACAGGACAGGGGGGACTGGACAGGACAGGGGACAGGACAGGACAGGACAGGACAGGACATGGGGGACAGGACAGGACGGGGACAGGACTAGGGGACAGGGACAGGACAGGAACAGGGGCATGACAGGACAGGACAGGACAGGGGACAGGGGACAGGACAGGGGACAGGACAGGACAGGAACAGGGACTGGGACAGGACAGGACAGGGGACAGGACAGGACAGGACAGGGGAATAGGACAGGGGCACAGGACAGGACAGGGGACAGGACAGGACAGGGCGGACAGGACAGGACCGACATGACATGACAGGACAGGAAGGACCAGGACAGGGGACAGGACAGGACAGGAAAGGGGAACAGGACAGGACAGGACGGGGACAGGAAAGGCAGGACAGGGGACAGGACAGGACCAGGGGACAGGACAGGGACAGGACAGGGGGACATGACAGGACGGGCAGTGGGACAGGACAGGACAGGGGACAGGACAGGACCAGGGGACAGGACAGGGACAGGGACAGGGGACATGACAGGACAGGACAGGGCAGGGGGACAGGACAGGGGAAGGGGACAGGACAGGACAGGGGACAGGACAGGACAGGGACAGGGGAAAGGACAGGACAGGAATGGACAGGGACAGGACCAGGACAGGACAGGGCAGGGGACAGGATCGGACAGGGGACACAGGACAGGACAGGACAGGGAGGGGACAGGACAGGACAGGGGGACAGGAAAGGAAGGGACAGGGGACAGGACAGACAAAAAAGAAACAGGGGACAGGACAGGACAGGGGAAATGACAGGACAGGACAGGGACAGGGACAGGGGAAGGACAGGGGACAAGGTAAGGACAGGACAGGGGACAGGCAGGGGAAGGACAGGACAGGACAAGGACAGGATGGGGACAGGACAGGACAGGACAGGGGACAGGACAGGACAGACAGAACAGGGGACATGACAGGATCAGGGGACATGACAGGACAGGGACAGGACAGGGGCAGGGGACAGGGACAGGGGGGACAGGACAGGACAGGGACAGGACAGTGACAGGACAGGGGACAGGATCAGGACAGGACAGGGGACAGGACAGGACAGGAACAGGGGAACAGGGACTGACAGGGACAGGGACAGGACAGGGACAGGACAGTGACAGCGACAGGACAGGACAGGGGACAGGACAGGGGCAGGACAGGACAGGACAGGGACAGGGACAGGGACAGGGCAGGGCAGGGCAGGCAGGCAGGGCAGGGGCAGGACAGGGACAGGGACAGGACAGGACAGGGGACAGGACAGGACAGGACAGGACAGGACAGGGGTACAGGACAGGACTGGGGACAGGGAAAGGACAGGGGACAGGACAGGACAGGACAGTGACAGGGGACAAGGACCAGGACAGGACAGGGGACAGGGACTGCGAAAGGACAGACAGGGGACAGGGACGTGACAGGGACAGGGGAAGGGACAGGACAGGACAGGGACAGGACAGGACAGGGGACAGGGACAGGGGAAGGAACTGGACAGTGACAGGGACAGGTGAAAGGACAGGTGCAGGACAGGTCAGGACAGGACAGGGGACAGACAGGGAGACAGTACAGGATAGGACAGGACAGGCGACAGAGACAGCGGAACAGGACAGGGGACAGGACAGGACAGGACAGGACCAGGAAGGGGAAGGACAGGACAGGACAGGAACAGGACAGGGGACCTGGACAGGAGCAGGACAGGACAGGACAGGACAGGGTGACAGGACAAGGACAGGTCAGGACAGGGACAGGGGACAGGACAGGGGACAGGACAGGGGACAGGACAGGACAGGGGACAGGACAGGGGACCAGACAGGAAGGACAGGACAGGACAGGAGGACAGGACAGGGGGACAGGGACAGGACA
>CM054162.1:43602937-43622937 GCA_028751875.1 Rapana venosa
TCAATATTGTCTGCCTTAGTATACGCTACATAACTATAAATCTCTCCCCACCCCCATTATCTCTCTCTCTTACTCCGGAAGAGAGTGGTAGAATCTAGACTATTGGCGCGGCCTCTCAAGACCATCTCGTCATTATTGTTTCGTGCCCAGTGCGCCCTCTAGGGGAGAGGATGAATGGGCTGTTGCTCCCAAGGGGGATAAATCTATTATTGAGCCTGTGGATGGGTTTTCTTGGGTGTAGGCGAGAAAAATGGTACCCCTCTATCAGATGAAAACCAGTGGACAGAAACTCTTCACCTACCTTACCTTGCACACTGATCAAAGGATTGCAAACTATTGCACAGCTTTTAAAAAATATATAGTGAGGTCATAATTCTTAGCGTTATTTGCCGGTTTTTTGGTTTCGTTTCTTTGTTGTGTTTTTTTTTAATTGCATATTTATTATTGCACACACGCGCGAACACGTGCGCGCACACACGCACGCACACACACACACACACACACACACACAAAACACACACACACACACAGAGGCAAAGATATAACGGGAATAGTGTCATTGTACAGTTGGGACCAATCAGAAGGGGGAGGGGGGGGGGATGTAGAGGGGGCAAAGGGTCAGAACTTCTGGTTAGCAGCAGACAGCTCCAGACAGTGACAGATTGAGAGGGGTTCACACAGGGGAGACAACTGTCTGCTGCTGGGGGTGTGGACCTGATGGATGGCCAGCCACCCCATCACCAATGACCCCCTACCGTTACTTCGTGCCCGGGCCATAAGGCCAGATATTTCCCGCCAGGCTAGCCAGTCTTCCATCTTTGGGCTGAAAAGAGAGGAATGGGTGGCGGAGTTAATAGGCAGATTGCTTTTCTTTCTTGTAATGGATGTGTACAGTATTTCTTTCCCGCGGTTAATGTGTAGATTCCTCTTCTTTCCTGTAATGGATGTGTACAGTATTTCTTTCCTGTGGTTAATGTGTAGATTCCTCTTCTTTCCTGTAATGGATGTGTACAGTATTTCTTTCCTGTGGTTAATGTGTACATTCCTGTTCTTTCCTGTAATGGATGTGTACAGTATTTCTTTCCTGTGGTTAATGTGTACATTCCTGTTCTTTCCTGTAATAGGTGTGTACAGTATTTCTTTCCTGTGGTCAGACAGACAGACAGCTGCAGAGCCAGTATTAATAATAGGAAGTCTATGCTGTCCCCCATGGAAAGTCTATGCTGTCCCCCATGGAAAATCTATGCTATCCCCCATGGAAAGTCTATGCTGTCCCCCATGGAAAGTCTATGCTGTCCGCCATGGAAATTCTATGTTGTCTTCTTGGGGAATTATGTTGTCCCCATGGAAAATCTATGTTGTCCCCCATGGAAATTCTATGCTGTCCCCCATGGAAAATCTATGCTGTCCCCCATGGAAAATCTATGTTGTCCCCATGGCAAATCTATGCTGACCTCATGAAAAGTCTATGCTGACCCCCATGGGAAGTCTATGCTGACTGACCTCATGGGAAGTCTATGCTGACATCATGGGAAGTCTGTGCTGACCTCATGGGAAGTGTATGCTAACTATACCCTACATCACGTCACACTCTCCACTGCCTTGCTTTGATTGCCTTGCCTTGCCCTGCCCTGCTTTGCCTTGCCCTGTCTTGCCTTGCCTTGCCTTGCCTTGCCCTGCCTTGCCGTGCCCTGCCCTGCCCTGCCCTGCCCTGCCCTGCCCTGCCCTGCCTCTTGCTGCACAACGCTCTACACAGCTGATTTCTGAAGTCGCTAGAACGAGATAACTTCGAACATACCCACGCCTGTGGTTGTGGTGTACGTGTATGCGTGTGCAGACACACACACACACACACACACACACACACACACACACACACACACACACACACACACACACATATATATATATATATATATATATCACACATACGTTCGTGCGCGCGTGCGTGCTACCCCTCCCCCTCCCACCCCCGCTCTCTCTCTCTCTCTCTCTCTCTCTCTGTATATCGGTCTGTCTGTCTGCTCTCTCTGTCTGTCTGTCTTTCTGTCTGTCTGCTGTCTCTCTCTTTCTGTCACTACCCCCACCCCCCCCCCCCCCCTCTCTCAGTCCCTCTTTCTCTCTCACATACACACATACCGACATAAAGAATGGATGATAGAGTCAGAACTAAGGAGATAGAAGGACAGACACAGACACACAGAGACACAGACACACAGAGGCACAGACACACAGAGACACAGACACACAGAGACACAGACACACACAGAGACACAGACACACACAGAGACACAGACACACAGAGACAGACACAGAGACAGACACACAGACACACAGAGAAACAGACAGACAGACAGAGGGGAGAGGACAGGGGAGGTGACCTGGCATTTAGGGGCAGCCTCCCTGTCAGCTAACCAACTCTCCTGTCTTCCAGTCTCCTCTGGGGCATCAGGGGAGACCACTTCCTGTCCTCGGGGCGCTACTCCCACCATCTCTGTCTGTCTGTCTCTCTCTGTGTCTGTAGTGTTCTTTGTATGTCTTTCTGTCTGTTGTTTTCTTTGTATGTGTGTCTGTCTGTGTGTCTGTCTGTGAGTCTGTGTGTGTAGTTTTCTTTGTCTGTCTGTGTCTGTAGGTTTTTGCTTCCTTCTGATGCAGGAAAAATCTCCCTCCTCACTCTTCTTGACTTGTCTGCAGCCTTCAACACTATACGTCACTCAATTCTTCTTTCTCGCCTCCAAAATACGTTTGGTATTAATGGCATTACCCTCACCTGGTTTACTTCATACCTCACAGACCGATTCCAAAAAGTTATTGTAAACAAATTTCAATCAAAACCTGTCAAACTGGAATGTGGAGTCCCACAGGGATCAGTCATGGACCCTGTTCTTTTTACTCTCTACACTGCTCCACTCTCACATATAATAAACAACCACCATATTGATCATCATTTCTATGCCGATGATACTCAGCTTCAGTGCAGTGATACTGTTGAAAACTTGCCTTCCCTCCTGACAAATATTTCCTACTGCCTTCAGGACATTCAAAACGGGATGACTCAGAACAAGTTACAACTTAATGCCGATAAAACCAATGCAATGCTCATAGGGACCGAACATAAAATCTCCTCCATCACAAAAACTTCAATAGAATTCGGCAATACGTCAGTTCCTTTGTCCAACTCTGTGAAGTATTTAGGAGTAGTTCTTGACAACACACTCTCTATGAAAAATTCATCACCCAGACCTGCCAGTCTTGCTACTATCAATTACGGCGCATAAGCGCGATTCGCAAATATCTGTCCACTGATGCAACTTCCAAGCTTGTCACATCTCTCATTCTTTCACGTTTAGACAACTGTAATTCTCTGTTGGCTGGCCTACCAGCATCATCCATCCACTCTCTTCAACACATACAAACCTCTGCAGCTCGACTGGTCCTAAGAAAGAACAAATCTGAACACATCACTTCTTTTCTGCGATCTCTTCACTGGCTGCCTGTCTCACAAAGACTGAAGTATAAGATCAATACCCTCTGTTTCAAATGTCTCCACAAATCTGCACCCTCTTATCTCTGTAACTGTCTTCACCTGTACACACCATCCCGTTCCCTTCGTTCAGCCGCAGATACTTTGCGCTTTCGAACACCCAGATTCAAACAAACCACTGTTGGCCGTCGCTCTTTCTCTGTTTTTGGTCCATCCACCTGGAATGACCTCCCTCTCTCACTTTGCCAAAAGCCTTCAATTGATACCTTCAAATCCAGCCTCAAAACACTTATTTCCTACCTGAGACTCTCCCCTCATATCTGTCCCTACTTTTCAACAGCATCCTTCATCTCCTAAGTGTGTTCGCAAGTGTGTGTGTATGTGTGTGTGTGTGTGTGTGTGTGTGTGTGTGTGTGTGTGTGTGTGTGTGTGTGTGTGTGTGTGTGTGTGAGTGTGTGTGTGTGCATGCGTGCGTGCGTGCGTGCGTTCGCGCGCGCATAAATTTGAAATCTGTTATTTCATTATATTTGAGGAAAAATGCCTGTGTGTAAATGATTTGAGTGCAAGCGCTTCGATTTGGTTGATTTACAAGATTCAGCGCTATTTAAATTCCATATATTATTATTATTATTATTATTATTACTATAATTATTACTATTATTATCATTATTGTATGTCTGTTTGTCCCAGTGTCTGTTATTTTCTTTGTATGTCTTTCTGTCTGTCTCTTTGCTTTCGGGTACATTAAGGACTTCTGGATCTCCTGCGGTTCTATAGTTATACAGGTCGGAGCAGTATTCTGTCCATCTGTTCAGAATATCCTGGTCGTCAGTGAGACACTTCCCATTTTTGTCTTGGATTGTTAAACCTTTTCTCTGTTTCGTGCTAGTCAGGTCTTTCACCAGCTGATATGTTTTCCCTTGCTATTGTTTTTCTTGATGTTCTCTTCAATGTCTTGGCACTGTTCACCGATCCATTTCTCTTTTGCCTCCGTCATGGACTTCCTGATTCTTTTGTTGACTGCCCTATATTGTTCTGCTCTTTCTTTTGTTTCATTTTTCTTTTCTTCAACTCTCTACGCTTGTCGCATAGTTGTAGGATGTTGGGTGTGACCCATGGTTTTTGACTGGTCGGCGTTTGCCAAGAAGCTCGTTTGCTGTTTCAGTCACTGCTGTATTGAAACTATTCGTCAGTGTGTCTATGTCTGAGTCTAACACAGTGAGTGCTGCAAACTTCCACCTATCCTTGCTTGAAAAATTTCTAATACCTCTGGTCCTTCAGCTTCTCGAGGTCAAATTTGATCCTGATGTTGTTCCGCTTGTGGATTTTCTTTAGACGTAGTCGGAAAGTCATCATCACAAGATCATGATCACTCCCTATGTCTGCTCCTGAAAACTTCGTGTCTGTGCGATGTTAACGCTAGACTGAAACCGTCTTTTCACCATGATGTAATCTATTTGGTTGTGGTGTTCTCCATTTGGCTATGCCATGTCCATTTTCTGGATTTCTTGTGTGGGCCAAGTGTATTCACTAGCTGGAGGTGGTTGTTACTGGCAAACTCCAGGAGTCTCAAGCCTCTTTCATTTGATTGGTTATTACAATGTGGCCCACAAACGCCCTCCCAGTCTTTCCATGCATCTTCTCCTACCTTGGCGTTCCAGTCGCCTTGCACAACGAGGATGTCTTTCTTGGGTGTTTGATTCAGAACCTCTTGTAGCTGGTCATAAAATTCTTCTACGGCTTCATCTGTGCAGTCTGATGTAGGGGCGTATGCCTGTACTATAGTTATGTTAAAGGGGGTTGCTCTCAGTCAGATCGCTGAAAAAGGGGAAGTCAGCAGGGGCTGACAACATTCCAGCTGAGTTGGTCCAAGCTGGAGGGGAAGCCATGATCAGCGCCCTACTAAGAATCTGCAACAAGATCTGGCAGACAGGAAAATGGCCAACACCATGGACACAGTCACTCATCATCACCCTCCCAAAGAAAGGAAATCTACAACAATGCCATAATTACCGCACAATCAGCCTCATATGTCACCCAAGCAAGGTCATGCTGCAGATAATATTGAATAGACTGAAGCCACAAGCAGAGACCATCATTGCTGAGGAACAAGCAGGTTTTCAGAGCAGGGCGCAGCACAACAGAACAGATATTCAACCTCAAATACTATGTGAGCGTACCTTCAACATCAACAAGACCTTTACCACGTATTTATCGATTTTAAGAAGGCATTTGACAGGGTGTGGCATGCAGCTTTGTGGGCAACCATGAACTTGTACAGCATCAATGCAAACCTGATCAGAGTCATCAAACAGCTGTACAGCGAGGCCACCAGTGCAGTGTACTACAACAACAACATTGAGAATGGTTTCGAACAACAGTTGGAGTAAGGCAGGGCTGTCTACTCTCACCCACTCTTTTCAACATCTTCCTTGAGAGAATCATGGCTGATGCACTGGAACATCATGAAGGATCAGTCAGCATTGGTGGCAGAACGATCACAAACCTCCGCTTCGCAGATGACATTGATGGCAATAGCAGGATCAGAAAAAGAGCTTGCCAGCCTAACAGAACACTTGGATAAGGCCTCCAAAACATACGGCATGGAAATCAGTGCAGAGAAGACCAAACTGATGACTAATAACACCAACGGCATTAGCACTGATATCAGGGTTAATGACCAGAAGCTGGAAACAGTTCAAAGCTTCAAGTACCTGGGAGCCATTGTATCCGACCAGGGATCCAAGCCAGAAGTAGAAATGCAGGACTGCACAGACAATAACAGCTTTGTCAAAACTAAACACCATCTGGAGAGATAAGAATATCTCACTTATCTCCAAGATCAGACTAATGCGCTCCCTTGTCATATCCATATTTCTGTATGCCTGTGAATCATGGACCCTGACTGCAGATTTGGAGAGAAGAGTACAGGCAGTGGAGATGAGATGCTTTCGGAGACTCCTTGGGCATCTCCTACAAAAGACCACATAACAACGAAAGCGTGCATAACAGAATCCAGCAAACCATTGGACCCTATGAGAACCTTCTAACGATCGTGAAAAAGCGTAAACTTAAGTGGTATGGGCATGTCACAAATCCAAGGAATTACAAAGACAGTTTTGCAAGGCACTGTCCAAGGAGGAAGAAGAAGAGGCAGACCAAGGAAGAGCTGGGAGGATAACATCAGTGAATGGACAGGCCTAGAACTCAACAAAACCCTGAGAAAGGCAGAACAGAGAGAAGAATGGAGGGAACTGGTTGCTGAGTCTTTGAGGGTGCCCCCACGGTCGTCAGACTACGGGACAGATAGATAGATAGATAGTCTTTCTGTCTGTCTGTATTTTTCTGTGTCTGTCTGTCTGTATTTTTCTGTGTCTGTCTGTCTGTATTTTTCTGTCTGTCTGTATTTTTCTGTGTCTGTCTGTATTTTTTCTTTGAATGTCTGTCTGTCTGTATTTTCTTTGTCTGTCTTTCTGTCTGTCTGTATTTTTCTTTGATTGTCTGTCCCTGTCCCTGTAGTTTTCTTAGTATGTCTGTCTCTCTCTATCTCCCTTGCTTCTCGATTGTGCGCGTTCATTCCTCTGTGTTCACTGCTCAGTGTCCCTGCTCTCTTTATTCCTTCCCCTGTCTTTATTCCTGTCTCCATTGCTCTGTGTTCTCTGCTCTCTTATTCCTTTCCTCTGTCTTTATTCCTGTCTCCACTGCTCTCTTTATTCCTTCCTCTGTTTTTATTCCTATCTCCACTGCTCTGTGTTCCTTGCTCTCTTTATTCATTCCTCTGTCTCCTTTCTTCTTTCGTTGTTTGCCTTTCTTCATTCCTCTGTTTGTATTCCGTGTCTTTATTCCTCTTATTCGTTCCTGTCTTCATTTCTCTCTCCATTCCACTCTCTGTCTTCATCCTCTCTCTCTCTCTCATCTCTCTCTCCTCTCTCTCTCCTCCTCTCTCCCCCTCTCCTCTTCACTAACGACAGTGTGTGGCTGAAAGCTCGGGTAGTAAGTCTCCCATCTGCTGACAGTTATGGGAAGTGATTTGTCTTGGTGTTAGGAATGGTGGACAGTGAACAGTGGACAGTGAACAGTGCAGGACATTATACTGTTAGGAATGGTGGACAGTGGACAGTGAACAGTGCAGGACATTATACTGTTAGGAATGGTGGACAGTGGACAGTGGACAGTGCAGGACATTATACTGTTAGGAATGGTGGACAGTGAACAGTGGACAGTGGAGAGTGCAGGACATTATACTGTTAGGAATGGTGGACAGTGGACAGTGAACAGTGCAGGACATTATACTGTTAGGAATGGTGGTCAGTGAACAGTGAACAGTGCAGGACATTATACTGTTAGGAATGGTGGACAGTGGACAGTGAACAGTGCAGGACATTATACTGTTAGGAATGGTGGACAGTGGACAGTGAACAGTGAACAGTGCAGGACATTATACTGTTAGGAATGGTGGACAGTGAACTGTGAACTGTACAGGACATTGTACTGTTAGGAATGGTGGACAGTGGACAGTGAACAGTGCAGGACATTATACTGTTAGGAATAGTGAACAGTGGACAGTGCAGGACATTATACTGTTAGGAATGGTGGACAGTGGACAGTGAACAGTGCAGGACATTATACTGTTAGGAATGGTGGACAGTGAACAGTGCAGGACATTATACTGTTAGGAATGGTGGACAGTGAACAGTGGACAGTGAAGGACATTATACTGTTAGGAATGGTGGACAGTGGACAGTGGACAGTGGACAGTGCAGGACATTATACTGTTAGGAATGGTGGACAGTGAACAGTGCAGGACATTATACTGTTAGGAATGGTGGACAGTGGACAGTGAACAGTGCAGGACATTATACTGTTAGGAATAGTGAACAGTGGACAGTGCAGGACATTATACTGTTAGGAATGGTGGACAGTGGACAGTGAACAGTGCAGGACATTATACTGTTAGGAATAGTGAACAGTGGACAGTGGACAGGACATTATACTGTTAGGAATGGTGGACAGTGGACAGTGGACAGTGAAGGACATTATACTGTTAGGAATAGTGGACAGTGGACAAGACATTATACTGTTAGGAATGGTGGACAGTGGACAGTGGACAGTGCAGGACATTATACTGTTAGGAATGGTGGACAGTGAACAGTGGACAGTGAAGGACATTATACTGTTAGGAATGGTGGACAGTGGAAAAGTGGGCAGTGCAGGACATTATACTGTTAGGAATGGGGGACAGTGAACAGTGCAGGCAAAAAATTATAACTGTTATGGGAGGTGGACAGTGGACAGTGCAGGACATTATACTGTTAGGAATGGTGGACAGTGGACAGTGGACAGTGCAGGACATTATACTGTTAGGAATGGTGGACAGTGGACAGTGAACAGTGCAGGACATTATACTGTTAGGAATGATGGACAGTGGACAGTGGACAGTGCAGGACATTATACTGTTAGGAATGGTGGACAGTGGACAGTGGACATGCAGGACATTATACTGTTAGGAATGGTGGACAGTGAACAGTGGACAGTGAACAGTGCAGGACATTATACTGTTAGGAATGGTGGACAGTGGACAGTGAACAGTGCAGGACATTATACTGTTAGGAATGGTGGACAGTGGACAGTGAACAGTGCAGGACATTATACTGTTAGGGATGGTGGACAGTGAACAGTGGAGAGTGCAGGACATTATACTGTTAGGAATGGTGGACAGTGGACAGTGGACAGTGCAGGACATTATACTGTTAGGAATGGTGGACAGTGGACAGTGGACAGTGAACAGTGCAGGACATTATACTGTTAGGAATGGTGGACAGTGGACAGTGGACAGTGCAGGACATTATACTGTTAGGAATGGTGGACAGTGGACAGTGGACAGTGAACAGTGCAGGACATTATACTGTTAGGAATGGTGGACAGTGGACAGTGGACAGTGGACAGGACATTATACTGTTAGGAATGGTGGACAGTGGACAGTGAACAGTGAACAGTGCAGGACATTATACTGTTAGGGATGGTGGACAGTGGACAGTGCAGGACATTATACTGTTAGGAATAGTGGACAGTGGACAGTGGACAGTGCAGGACATTATACTGTTAGGAATGGTGGACAGTGAACAGTGGACAGTCCAGGACATTATACTGTTAGGAATGGTGGACAGTGGACAGTGCAGGACATTATACTGTTAGGAATGGTGGACAGTGGACAGTGGACAGTGAACAGTGCAGGACATTATACTGTTAGGAATGGTGGACAGTGGACAGTGGACAGTGCAGGACATTATACTGTTAGGAATGGTGGACAGTGGACAGTGAACAGTCCAGGACATTATACTGTTAGGAATGGTGGACAGTGGACAGTGAACAGTCCAGGACATTATACTGTTAGGAATGGTGGACAGTGGACAGTGGACAGTGCAGGACATTATACTGTTAGGAATAGTGGACAGTGGACAGTGCAGGACATTATACTGTTAGGAATAGTGGACAGTGGACAGTGCAGGACATTATACTGTTAGGAATGGTGGACAGTGGACAGTGCAGGACATTCTACTGTTAGGAATAGTGGACAGTGGACAGTGGACAGTGCAGGACATTATACTGTTAGGAATGGTGGACAGTGGACAGTGCAGGACATTCTACTGTTAGGAATAGTGGACAGTGGACAGTGGACAGTGCAGGACATTATACTGTTAGGAATGGTGGACAGTGGACAGTGGACAGTGCAGGACATTATACTGTTAGGAATGGTGGACAGTGGACAGTGGACAGTGCAGGACATTATACTGTTAGGAATGGTGGACAGTGAACAGTGGACAGTGCAGGACATTATACTGTTAGGAATGGTGGACAGTGGACAGTGGACAGTGCAGGACATTATACTGTTAGGAATGGTGGACAGTGGACAGTGAACAGTGCAGGACATTATACTGTTAGGAATAGTGGACAGTGGACAGTGCAGGACATTATACTGTTAGGAATGGTGAACAGTGGACAGTGCAGGACATTATACTGTTAGGAATGGTGGACAGTGAACAGTGCAGGACATTATACTGTTAGGAATGATGGACAGTGGACAGTGGACAGTGAAGGACATTATACTGTTAGGAATAGTGGACAGTGCAGGACATTGTACTGTTAGGAATAGTGGACAGTGGACAGTGGAGGCCATTACACTGTTAGGGACATTGCCTGCTGACCACTAAGAACCATTGGCGCTGCCCTTTTTCTTCTGGCAGTAAACTTCTCAGGCTTTCTTCTAGAATGTGTGTCCCCCCTCCCCCTCTCTCATTTATTATGTATTGATTTATTTATTAGTTCTTTATTTATTGTGACCAAGTTGTTTAATAAAAAAAAACAAACACACAACTACTTCTGCTTATTCCTTATCTTATCAAAAAGATTTGTTCGTTTGATCGTTCTGTGTGTGTGTATGTGTGCGTGTGGTGTGTGCGTGTGAGTGTGTGTGCTTTGAGTGTGTGTGTGTGTGTGCGTGCGTGCGTCCGCGAACATGTGTGTGTGTATGTATGTGCATATTTCTAACAGACAGAGATTAAAACCATATATCGAATGATCAGTTGTCTGTTGATCTAATCCAATTTTCAAGAAAGACGTGTGGAATTTGAGAGAAAACTCTTCTCTACGGCAAAGCCAGTCTTTGTCAGTTGACATGAAACGTGAAGTAAAATGGCCGCCATTAACTGTGTCACCTGTCTTTAGGAGCCACACAAAATGGCTGTCATTAATAATAATAATAATAAAAAAAATGTATGGAATGTATATAGCACTGAATCTTGTAAAGCAGGGGGTATGTTGTGCGTGGGGGGTGGGGTGTGTGTGTGTGTTTGTGTGTGTGTCTGTGGGGTGGGGGGGGGGGGGGCGTATGTTGTGTGTGTGTGTGTGGGGGGGGGGGGGGTATGTTGTTTGTGCATGTATGAGTGTTTGTGTGTGTGTGATATGACAAAATGGCCGAAAAGAACTGTACACTACAGGCCCTGGTTACAGTTAATGTCAGCCATTTTGCCAAACTCTTGGGGATCAGTGACTAGGTTGGCCCAGAATAGGCAGGAGTGGAAGCGCTTTGTTGTTGCTGCCCTACACACCAGTGGGTGTAATGGCTAATGATGATGATGATGATGTGGCAGGAGAATCCATGAAGTCATCAGGGCAGTACAGCCAAGACCACAGCAAGTGGAGAGGGGGAGGATGTCAGTGCTGTTGGGGAGGGCAGCTACAGCTGTTGGGGAGGGCAGCTGGGGAGGGCAGCTACAGCTGTTGGGGAGGGCAGCTGGAGGGCAGCTACAGCTGTTGGGGAGGGCAGCTGGGGAGGGCAGCTATAGCTGTTGGGGAGGGCAGCTGGAGGGCAGCTACAGCTGTTGGGGAGGGCAGCTAAAGCTGTTGGGGAGGGCAGCTGGGGAGGGCAGCTACAGCTGTTGGGGAGGGCAGCTGGAGGGCAGCTACAGCTGTTGGGGAGGGCAGCTGAAGCTGTTGGGGAGGGCAGCTAAAGCTGTTGGGGAGGGCAGCTAAAGCTGTTGGGGAGGGCAGCTAAAGCTGTTGGGGAGGCAGCTAAAGCTGTTGGGGAGGGCAGCTGAAGCTTGGGGAGGCAGCTAAAGCTGTTGGGGAGGGCAGCTAAAGCGTTGGGAGGACGGTAAAGCTGTGAGGCAGCTACAGCTGTTGGGAGGCCTCCTGTGACAGAAGCTGTTAGCATCTAAGCTTTGAGAGGCATAAGCTGTTGGAGGAGGGCAGCACAATGACAAGTGTTGCAACGGGGAACTGTAGCTTGCTCTCCTATCTCATGGAGGCTGTACAGAATTTACTTCATTCTTTCAGTATCAAGCATATCAATCCAATGAATGTTGTACAGAATTTACTTCATTCTTTCAGTATCAAGCATATCAATCCAATGAATGTTGTACAGAATTTACTTCATTCTTTCAGTATCAAGCATATCAGTCCAATGAATGTTGTACAGAATTTACTTCATTCTTTCAGTATCAATCCAATGAATGTTGTACAGAATTTACTTCATTCTTTCAGTATCAATCCAATGAATGTTGTACAGAATTATTTCATTCTTTCAGTATCAAGCATATCAATCCAATGAATGTTGTACAGAATTCATTTCATTCTTTCAGTATCAATCATATCAATCCAATGAATGTTGTACAGAATTTACTTCATTCTTTCAGTATCAAGCATATCAATCCAATGAATGTTGTACAGAATTTACTTCATTCTTTCAGTATCAAGCATATCAATCCAATGAATGTTGTACAGAATTTACTTCATTCTTTCAGGATCAAGCATATCAATCCAATGAATGTTGTACAGAATTTACTTCATTCTTTCAGTATCAATCCAATGAATGTTGTACAGAATTCATTTCATTCTTTCAGTATCAATCATATCAATCAATGAATGTTGTACAGAATTCATTTCATTCTTTCAGTATCAAGCATATCAATCCAATGAATGTTGTACAGAATTCATTTCATTCTTTCAGTATCAATCATATCAATCCAATGAATGTTGTACAGAAGTCATTTCATTCTTCCAGTATCAATCATATCACTCTAATGAATGTTGCACGGAATTCATTTCATTCTTTAACAATCATATCACTCCAATGAATGTTGCACGGAATTCGTTTCATTTCCAAAACCACACATCCTCAAGTCCTGTTTCTTTGCTTGTGTCTTTATTCTAGTTTTCCCCTATCATTTCCAAAGAATTCGTCCACCGTCATTTCCAAAACATACACATCATATGTTACAATTCTTCCATTATCCCCAAAATACCCACATCTTAATATAATTCTTCCACTATCATTTCCAAAAGATACACACATTTTCATACAATTCTTTCCCTATCATTTCCAAAAGATACACACATCTTCATACAATTCTTCCACTATCATTTCCAAAAGATACACACTTCATACAATTTTCCCACTATCATTTCCAAAAGATACACAGATCTTCATACAATTCTTTCACTATCATTTCCAAAAGATACACACATCTTCATACAATTTTCCACTATCATGTCCAAAAGATACACACATCTTCATACAATTCTTCCACTATCATTTCCAAAGGGGATGGGATAGCTCAGTGGTCAGAGCACTCGCTTCCTCCCAGCCAAGGTTAAGCAGCATCAAGCGTGGTTACCACTTGGATATAACCATTTGCTGTCAGTGTGTCACTGTCAGTGTGTCAGTGTCAGTGTGTCACTGACAACTTTCCGTCAGTGTGTCACTGTCAGTGTGTCACTGACAACTTTCCGTCAGTGTGTCACTGTCAGTGTGTCATTGTCAACTTTCTGTCAGTGTGTCATTGTCAACTTTCTGTCAGTGTGTCACTGTCAGTGTGTCACCGACAACTTTCTGTCAGTGTGTCACTGACAACTTTCTGTCAGTGTGTCACTGACAACTTTCTGTCAGTGTGTCACTGTCAGTGTGTCACCGACAACTTTCTGTCAGTGTGTCACTGACAACTTTCTGTCAGTGTGTCACTGTGTCACTGTCAGTGTGTCACTGACAACTTTCTGTCAGTGTGTCACTGTCAGTGTGTCACCGACAACTTTCTGTCAGTGTGTCACTGACAACTTTCTGTCAGTGTGTCACCGACAACTTTCTGTCAGTGTGTCACTGACAACTTTCTGTCAGTGTGTCACTGACAACTTTCTGTCAGTGTGTCACTGTCAGTGTGTCACCGACAACTTTCTGTCAGTGTGTCACTGACAACTTTCTGTCAGTGTGTCATTGACAACTTTCTGTCAGTGTGTCACTGACAACTTTCTGTCAGTGTGTCACTGACAACTTTCCGTCAGTGTGTCACTGTCAGTGTGTCACTGTGTCATTGTCAACTTTCTGTCAGTGTGTCACTGACAACTTTCTGTCAGTGTGTCACTGTCAACTTTCTGTCAGTGTGTCACTGACAACTTTCCGTCAGTGTGTCACTGACAACTTCCATCAATATGTCACTTGTAAACATTCTGACAATGTGTCAACTTCTGTCAATATGTCATTGCGCTCTTTCTGTCAACATGTCTCTTTCTGTCAACATCTCACTTTTATCTCACTTTCTGTCAACATCTCACTTTTATCTCACTTTCTGTCAACATCTCACTTTCTGTCAACACCTCACTGTGCACTTTCTGTCAACACCTCACTTTCTGTCAACAGCTCACTTTCTGTCAACATGTCTCTTTCTGTCAACATCTCACTTTCTGTCAACACCTCACCTTCTGTCAACACCTCACCTTCTGTCAACACCTCACCTTCTGTCAACACCTCACCTTCTGTCAACACCTCACCTTCTGTCAACACCTCACCTTCTGTCAACACCTCACCTTCTGTCAACACCTCACTTGCTGGCAACACCTCGCTGTGCACCTTCCGTCAACACCTCACTTTCTGTCAACACCTCACTTTCTGTCAACACCTCACCTTCTGTCAACACCTCACCTCGCTTTCCGTCATGTCAACACCACCTCACTTTCCGTCAACACCTCACCTCACTTTCCGTCATGTCGACACCACCTCACTTTCCGTCAACACCACCTCACCTTCCGTCATGTCAACACCACCTCACTTTCCGCCAACACCACACCTCACTTTCCGTCAACACCTCACCTCACTTTCCGTCAACACCACCTCGCTTTCCGTCACGTCAACACCTCACTTTCCGTCACGTCAACTCCTCACCTCACTTTCCGTCAACACCACCACCTCGCTGCGCACTCTCTGTCACCACCGCGGTGAAGTCCTCCTCCTCCTCCTCCTGGCCGTGCACTTTGAGCAGGTGCCTCTTGAGGCTGCGAGCCTGCGCGAAGGCAACCAGGGGAGAGCAGCGGGGGCAGGCGAAGGGCTTCTCGCCCGTGTGCACCAGGCGGTGCCTCTTCAGGTCGAAGGAGAGGGCGAAGCCTTTGCCGCACTGGCCGCACACGTAGGGCTTCTCCCCCGTGTGGGTCCTCCCGTGCTGCTTGAGGTGGTTCCTCTCGGCGAAGCCGGCCCGACACACCTGGCACACATGGGGCCGCTCCCCGGTGTGGGTCAGCTGGTGGTTGCGCAGGTTGCTGGCGTGGGCGAAGCGCTTGGCGCAGTGGCCGCAGACGTAGGGCCGCTCGCCCGTGTGCACGCGCCGGTGGTCTTTGAGGTGCAGGGCCCGGGCGAAGGCCTTGCTGCAGAGGTCGCAGGCGAAGGGCCTCTGCCCCGTGTGGGTCATCCCGTGCCGCTTCAGGTCCCCGGCCAGCGCGAAGGCTCTGCCGCACACCTCGCAGGCGTGTTTCTTGGGCTTGGCGGTTACCTTGTGTCTGGTGGTGGTGGTGGTGACACCGCCCTCAGCACTGTTCTCTTCTGTCTTCCTCTTCACCGTTCTCTTGCTGTTACTGTTACTGCTGTTGCTGCTGCTGCCGTTTCTGCTGATGTTACTGCTGTTGCTGGTAGTAGTAGTGGTGGTGGTGGAGGTGGTGGTGGTCCTGGCCTCACTAACACGCAGACCTGGCCGGTGCCCTGCGCCGCTCCAGCAGTGGGGGGAGGGCAGGGGGAGCAACTCCTGCAGCGACTGCCCGTGGAAGGTGGCCAGGTGCAGTTCCAAAGAGGTGAAGAGGACAAAGGCGGCGGAGCAGCGGGGACAGGCGTGAGGCGCGGTCAGGGGCAGGCCTGACGACCCACAGACGCTGGTGGCAAGACAAGGAGACTGCAGCGCTGCAACACACAGGGCTGAGGCCTCTTCTGGGATAACGACGCCGCCCTCCACCCCCTCCACCTCCTCCCTGTCCTCCATGGGCTCCAGCTTCTGTGAACAGAGAGGAGAGGAGTCAGTGGCAGCAGCGGAGAGAGAGAGAGAGAGAGAGAGAGGGAGGGAGGGAGGGAGGGAGGGAGGGAGGGAGAGGAGAGAGGAGGGAGGGAGGGAGGGAGGAGGAGGGAGGGAGAGGAGGGAGGGAGGAGGGAGAGGGAGGGAGGGAGGGAGGAGGAGGGGAGGGAGGGAGAGAGAGAGGAGGGAGGGAGGGAGGGAGGGAGGGAGGAGAGAGAGAGGGAGGGAGGGAGGGAGGGAGAGGAGAGGAGAGAGGAGAGAGAGGGAGGGAGGGAGGGAGGGAGGGAGAGAGAGAGAGGAGGGAGGGAGGGAGGGAGGGGAGGGAGGAGAGGAGGGAGGAGGAGGAGGGAGGGGAGGGAGGGAGGGAGGGAGAGAGAGAGAGAGGGAGGGAGGGAGGGAGGGAGGAGAGAGAGGAGGGAGGGAGGGAGGGAGGGAGGAGAGAGAGAGAGAGGGAGGGAGGGAGGGAGGAGAGAGAGAGAGAGAGAGGGAGGGAGGGAGGGAGGGAGAGAGAGGAGAGGAGGGAGGAGGGAGGGAGGAGGAGAGAGAGAGGAGAGGAGGAGAGAGGGAGAGAGAGAGGAGAGGAGGGAGAGGGAGAGGGAGGAGAGAGGGAGAGAGGAGAGAGAGGGAGAGAGAGAGAGGGAGAGAGGGAGGAGAGGAGGAGGGAGGGAGAGAGGGAGGGAGAGAGGGGAGGAGGAGAGAGAGAGGGGGAGAGAGGAGAGAGAGAGAGGGAGGGAGAGAGAGGGGGAGGGAGAGAGGGGAGAGAGAGGGAGAGAGGGAGGGAGAGAGGGAGAGAGAGGGAGGGAGAGAGAGAGAGGGAATTTATTATTATTTTTTTAATATTTTATGCTTTTATATCGAGGATAATGCAATAAGCACTTATTGCTTTTTTACATCCAGTCCCCGTGTGTATGCGTGTATTTGTAAATTCTGTCATCTGTTCCCACTGGCTCACAATGGCCTACTCTTACGAAAAGCGGAACAGGATTTAACGTGTGCGCAAGATGTTCTGCGTGCGTTCGCACACGGGACCTCGGTTTATAGTCTCATCCGAAGGACTTAAAGAGAGGGAGAGAGAGGGAGAGGGAGAAAGAGGGAGAGGGAGAGAGAGGGAGAGAGAGAGGGAGAAGTAGACAGAGAGGGAGAGAGAGTAGGAGAGAGGGAGAGGAGAGAGGAGAGAAGAGAGAGGAGAGAGAGAGAGGGGGGGAGAGAGGAGAGAGAGAGAGAGAGGGGGGGAGAGAGGAAGAGGAGGAAGAGAGAGAGAGGGAGAGAGAGGAGAGAGAGTGAGAGAGAGAGAGGGAGAGAAAGAGAGAGAGGGAGAGGGAGGAAGAGAGAGAGAGGGAGAGAGAGAGGAGAGAGAGAGAGAGGGAGAGAGAGAGGGAGAGAGGGGGAGAGAGAGAGAGGAGAGAGAGAGGGGGGAGAGAGAGAGTGAGAGAGAGGGAGAGAGGAGAGAGAGAGGAGGGAGAGAGAGGGAGAGAAAGAGAGAGAGGAGAGAGAGAGAGAGAGAGAGAGAGAGAGAGAGAGAGAGAGAGAGAGGGAGCAAGAGGGAGAGAGAGACTGAGGGAGAGAGAGGAGAGAGAGAGGGAGAGAGAGAGAATGAAAGAGAGGGAGAGAGAGAGGGGAGAGAGAGAGGAAGGGAGAGAAAGAGAGGGAGAGAGAGAGAGAAGGCACACAGGCATCAATCACTGCCTTCAACAAAGAGGAGGAGTCAGTGGGAACAGTACTAGCCCTACACAGACTACAGACATCCACACAGACAGAGTTATTTTTTATTTATTTATCTATTTATTTATTTTATTAACAGTACTAGCCCTACAGACATCCACACAGACAGGGGTATTTTTTATTTATTTATTTATTTATTTATTTTTATTAACAGCACTAGCACTACACAGTCTACAGACATCCACACAGACAGAGTTATTTTTTATTTATTTATTTATTTTATTAACAGTACTAGCCCTACAGACATCCACACAGACAGAGTTATTTTTTTATTTATTTATTTATCTATTTATTTATTTTATTAACAGTACTAGCCCTACAGACATCCACCAGACAGGGGTATTTTTTATTTATTTATTTATTTTATTAACAGTACCAGCACATACAGGGGTATTATTTATTTATTTATTTTATTAACAGTACTAGCCCTACAGACATCCACACAGACAGGGGTGTTTTTTATTTATTTATTTATTTATTTTATTAACAGCACTAGCACTACAAACACCCACACAGACAGGTATTTTTTATTTATTTATTTATTTATTTTATTAACAGTACTAGCACTACAGACATGGTATTTTTTATTTATTTATTTATTTATTTTATTAACAGTACTAGCACTACAGACAGGGGTATTTTTTATTTATTTATTTATTTATTTATTAACAGTACCAGCACTACAAACACCCACACAGACAGGGGTGTTTTTTATTTATTTATTTATTTATTTATTTTATTAACAGTACCAGCACTACAAACACCCACACAGACAGGTATTTTTTATTTATTTATTTATTTTATTAACAGTACTAGCCCTACAGACATCCACACAGACAGGGGTGTTTTTTATTTATTTATTTATTTATTTTATTAACAGTACCAGCACTACAGGGGTATTATTTATTTATTTATTTTATTAACAGTACTAGCCCTACAGACATCCACACAGACAGGGGTATTTTTTATTTATTTATTTATTTTATTAACAGTACCAGCACTACAGACATCCATACAGACAGGGGTGTTTTTTATTTATTTATTTATTTATTTTATTAACAGCACTAGCACTACAAACACCCACACAGACAGGCATTTTTTATTTATTTATTTATTTATTTTATTAACAGTACTAGCACTACAGACATGGTATTTTTTATTTATTTATTTATTTATTTTATTAACAGTACCAGCACTACAAACACCCACACAGACAGGTATTTTTTATTTATTTATTTATTTTATTAACAGTACTAGCCCTACAGACATCCACACAGACAGGGGTATTTTTTATTTTTTTATTTATTTATTTCATTAACAGTACTAGCACTACAGGGGTATTATTTATTTATTTATTTATTCATTTATTATTTATTTCATTAACAGTACTAGCACTACAGGGGTATTTTTTATTTATTTATTTATTCATTTATTATTTATTTCATTAACAGTACTAGCACTACAGGGGTATTTTTTATTTTTTTATTTATTTATTTATTTTATTAACAGTACTAGCACTACAGACATTCACACAGACAGGGGTATTTTTTTATATATTTATTTATTTTATTCTTTTACTTTGAGGATAATGGAATAAGCACTCATGTGCTTTTTTTTTCTCACACACACTCTCACTCACACACAAAACTTTTGTGAGTGTGTATGTGTGTTTGTGCCTGCGTGCGTGAGAGCAGGATGAAGAAAAGCTTGTAAGCTTCCTCTTTCACCCTCAATAAAGATCATGTTGATTGGGAGTGACTTCACACTCACACACACACTCACACACACACACACACACTAATAGTACTGGCAGCCAAAATTAGATTATCATTTCTTTCAGTATTTAATTTTAAAACCCATCTCAACATAAAGGTAATGATCAAACTTAAAAAACAAAAAAACCCATTAAGTCTCTACCTGTCACACTTTTGGAGATATGGCTGTTGAAAAATGGGGTATGCTGATGCACT
>CM054162.1:43627937-43635437 GCA_028751875.1 Rapana venosa
GAGAGAGAGAGAGAGAGAGAGAGAACACACACACACACACACACAAACAGACAGACAGACACACAGACAGACAGACAGACAGACAGACAGACAGCTAGCACACTGACGATGGCGAAGTGGTGGGAGGAGGAGGAGGAGGAGGCCATGACGTCGTTATCATCGTTGTCGTCATCGTTGTCGCCGTCATCGTTGTCGTTGTTGTCGTTGTCATCGCTGTCCTCTCTGTGTGCTGCTGGACACTGCTGACCCTTGGCCAGCCCTGGAGGTGACCGCCCCCCACCACCCCTCCCCTCAAAGCAAAACCGTCCAGGCCCGCTGTACTGCTGCACATCACATCACAATACATCACAACACAACACAATACATCATATCATCACACATCACATCACAACACATCATAACACATTACATCACATCACATCACAACACACCACATCATAACACATTACATCACAACACATCACAATACATCACATCATAACACATTACATCACATCACAATACATCACAACACATCACAACACAACACAACACACAGCTGAATAGCAAATGCCATAACTCACAACGCCGTCAGCGCCTGGGCTTTATCACAGTTCTTGATTAAACCATTGACGCTGGGGGCAACAACAACAGCAAAGTGAGAGGCTGTATGACCAGTGGCTTTCTTTCCCACTCATGGAATTCCACCTTACAGCTTAGTCTTTAGTGATCGACTATGACTCTCTGACTAGGAGGCTTGACTAGCACAGTCCTTATGTGCTGCAGCTCTGGGGGCTGGTTGGCCTTTGGAGAGCATCTCCAACGCTGACTGTCCTTATGCCCACTTGGCCGAGAGAGTGGGGGTGTACTGTGGGCAAGGCATCTCCACTACAATCAAATTTCTGCCCAATTTCCAAAACAGCAGCTGCCTCCTCTGCTGTTTTGGAGGTCATCGTCGGACACGACGGACAAACATACATACATGAAGATAGAAATGGTGTATCTCTTACCTACAGGTTGAAGCTCAATGCTTTTAGAACTAAACTTTTCAACAACAACAACAACAAAAGCAACATGTATCTGCGGCGAAACCAGTTTTCTCCAGTTTTGCTCCATTCCTTTAGAAGGCAGAGGTTTGAAAAACTGTTTACTTTACTTGTTTTCACAGTCTGTTGCTTAGAGCAAATTCTAAAAGACATTCCATTAATGAAATAAATTGTATTGTCATTAAGTCATAGTCCTATCATCAGGTCTTTTATAGTATAATGATGTTTACCAGTTGTATGAATTGCAAAGTTAGTGTTGAAGCTGTTATTTTTCTTTCTTAAACATTCTTGTTTTTTGGTTTTAATTGTGTTTCTTATAGTTGTTTTAATGCGGATAATTAGCTATGTGCACACCCCAACCCACCCATTCCCCCCTCCCCTCTCCCACACACACATACACGCTTTCCCGACTGATATCACATAAGCGCTTTGATTTGTTCCTTTGCAAGATTCAGCGCTATAAAAATTCCATACATTATTATTATTATTATTATTAGAGCATTGTGCCTGTGAACTGATGGGCTGGGTCAGTCACCACTGAAGCACCCTGGAGTTCCCATTGGCACCAATCCACTGCCCTGAAAGTCATTCAGATGAGACCATAAACTGAGGTACTGTGTGCAAACACAGAACATCTTACACACGCACGCACGCGCGCACACACAATTTCCACTGTAGAAAGGTGCCTTTCCATATCTGTAGAACTATCACACCATAATGTTACAGGGTAAAACTGGACGCTTGCAAAGCAACATTTAATGTATGTGTCCTTGTGGTAACAGATTTACAAATCAGCATATTTTATGAATGTCCAGGTTTTCAAGACATTTTACCTTCTTTGGAAGTTGAAAAAACATTATCGCAAGTCCTGCCCAATATGGAGATAATACTAGAGATAACATTATGTTTATTTTATTATGTATCCCGTAGATTCTTTTAAATTCTGTTAATCTTGTAAGTTAAAAGGTAGTTATTTGAATGTACTTGATATGTTTGTTTTGTTGTCCAAATCACAAAACGTGCAAGGATGTTAGTTCAAAGACTACTACCATTACACATACACTTCCATTCTAAACCGCCTTTCTCCCTTTTCCCATTTACATACACACACACACACGTACATGCGCATGCCCACACACACAAAAACTGTCTTAAAACATTGAATTCATATATTGGTGTAGGGTGTGGGTGTGCGTGGGCGTGTTCGCACACACACGTACGTGCGTGTGTACGTGCTGCGTATATGCGTGCGTAAAAATAAGTTTTTATGTCTTCTAGTCAATGGGTTTAAAATTGTGTTCACAATTGATGTGTGTGCGCATGCGCGCGTGTGTGTGGTGTGTGTGTGTGTGTGTGTGTCGTGACATTTTATTTGAAAACCAATATGAAATATAGCTTTTGTGTCTTTGATATATTTGATGAGTATCAATCTGCCTGTCAGTATTGTAATTGCCCTTCATGGGATGATTAAAGTGTTTTTGACTTGACTTTGACTTGACTTGACTTGACACACCAGTGTAATGCTATGTGGGAGGATGTAAAATTGAAGACTACACACGCACACACACACACACGCACACACACACACGCACACACACACACACACACACTGGTGTAATGCTATGTGGAAGGATGTAAAATTGAAGACTACACACACACACACACACACACACACACGCACACAAACACAGAGTCTACAGTGTCAGCAGCCTCTATCGGGAAAATGCGACATAAAACTGGACCACCTGAGAATGTGTGCAGGTTTTTTAATCTTTCATTTCCAAGATAATGGAATAAACAGACATATGGGTTGGGTTTTTTTACATAGTCCCCATGTGTATGCGGTTTTGGACATTTTGTCATCCATTCCCACTGGCACACAATGGCCTACTCTTCCAAAAAGTGGAACAGGTGTGCGCAAGATGCTGCAGTGGCGAGAGCGAGAGAGAGGCTGAGAGAGAGAAGCTGTGTGTGTAGTACAGTCAGCCACACCTGCAGCAGACCTCACCAGAGAAAAGGGTAGCGAAGCTGCAGTGGAGTTGTCTTTCCTGTCACTCTTCCTGTGGGAGGGACAGCTGCTGTGCTCACTGGGGCCCTGTAGGGGACAGCACAAAACACAAAAAACTTGAACCCCTTCAACGCCAAGTCTGGTTCTAGTGTGGAAGGTAACTTTAAAACAACAACAAAAAAATTCTAGCAAGAAGAAAAAATCGTAGAGATGTCTTCAAAACCACAAAGAACAAGAGGATTGGGATGTGTACCTAACAGTTCATCTGTAAAAAGGTAAAGGAGTCCCATAACCTATGTGGTCGTAGGGGAGCGAGGCGTCAGAGACCTCACTTCTCTAGGGGCCAGCATATTGAGGGCGGCGCCCATCTCCTCTCCCTCGCTGCTTTACCTTCCCTGACCCTAAAGAGGGCAGGTACCCATTTACAGCTGGGTGAACTGGGGGAACTGTACTGAAGCCAAGGCGCGCAAACGGTCACCCATCCAACTGGTAACCACGCTCGACGCTGCTTAACTTGGCTGGGGGAAAGCGAGTGCTCTGACCACTGAGCTATCCCGTCCCCCTAAAATCGGAATAACCAAAATCAGGTTATCCATAAATGTCATGTCCAAATCCCCAAACAGTGCCGTTCCTAAAAACCCCCAAGCTGACCAGGATCATCCCCTGCCCTGACAACACAGCCAGTGAAAAGACAGGACCACTGACAGCCAGGATGAGGTCACCTGATGCAGTGACCCTTCATCATGGGTCAAGGTCACTGAACCACTGACAGCCAAGCAGGAGATCACCTGATGCAGTGACCCTTCATCATGGGTCAAGGTCACTGCACCACTGACAGCCAAGCAGGAGGTCACCTGATTCAGTGAACCTTTATTGTGGGTCAAGGTCACTGTACCACTGACAGCCAGCCTGCAGGTCACCTGATGCAGTGAGCCTTCATCGTGGGTCAAGGTCACTGTAGGGGAGGGTGAAAATAAAGGTGTGGGGGCAGTCAGTGTACCGCCATGCCAGAAATGCTGCACCCCAGACAACTTTGACATATAGACACTGCACACACGCTGATACACACACACACACACACACATACATACATACATACATATATATATATATATATATATATAAGAAATGTCTGAATATATATATATATATATATATATATATATATATATATATATATATATATATATATACTTTTAAATCCAGTCTCAAGACATATTTCAAACCTAAGATTTTCCTCTCCTGCTTCATCTCATAGTTTTTTCCTGCCTTCAACAGCCAAGATTTTATTGCCCTGCCAGGGTGTGTAACCTCTGTGTGTGTGTGTGTGTGTGTGTGTGTGTGCGCGCGCGTGCGTGCGTGCACATTTGGACTTGATGGAACTATTACTTGCTACTGGTTGTATGACTGTGTAAGAATGAGTTGAGTGCAAGCGCTTTGATTTGTCTCTGCAAGATATAGCGCTATATAAATTCCATTTATTATTAACCAGCCGCCATGGCGCAGTGGTTAGCGCCTTGGGTTACGGACTGGAAGGTCGCGGGTTCGAATCCCATAAGAGTCATAGGGATTTTTCGGACTCCGGCCGGCTCCTACCCAGAGTGAGTGTGCTGTGGGCTCAGTGGGAAGACTGGGACCACACAGTCGAGCTTCATCCACTTAACGGATGCGAGTTTGAGAGTGTTGCTCAAATTACCTGACCAACACTGCAGGTGTCTGTATCTCTCGGGCCCGGTTGACGCCGGGATATATTATGATAGTAAGCGTAGAGTACAACCCTGTCAAGTAGTCTCAAAGCATATGCACTTCCACAGCAGCATCATTACGTCATCCTCATTGTCATTGATCATCATGCATTATAAAAATAAAAAAAATTGCCTCTGATTCGGTGGTCCCGAATTCTCTGGTCTCATGGTGGCCTCAGATTCAGTTTGCCCATACACTTCTGTGCCTCTGGTGAGTTTGTGTCAAAGCCTTTGGGGTTGGAGGTTCGCGGGGGACGGTCGTTGGAGGGACGTTGTTGTGGTTGCCACCTGGGGTGGGCAACTCACTCAGTCTGGCTCCGCGACTGAGCTAATACTGTCGTTAGTAGGGGGCTTAGTAGGTGGTGTCCTGCGTATGTTAGCTCAGAACAGGCACCACTGAACACCACCAAAGTGACCCAGCAGCAGTGCAGGGCCCCTCTGGCTGGTGGCCCCACGGCGGCCTGATAGTGATGGGCTCCCTGTGGACTTCCGACCCTGAGGATGAGACATAACAAATCTGGGTGTGGTTGTGGCGGGGAGATTGGAATGAGCGGCGTGGGAACAGTAGGACGGGGGTCGTCAGAAGATGAGGCAGCAAAAAAAAAAAAAAAAAAAAAAAAAAAATTCCATTTATTATTATTATGTGTATATATATATATATATATCAACCTGCAAGATCTTACGACCAGACTTGAGAACAGAGCTGGAGCATATGGGATGGAGGTGAGCTCGGAGAAAAGTAAAGTACTTGTGAACAGCACGAGCAATGCCACCGCTAAAATTTACATGAACGGCCAACAACTGGAGGAGGTAGACGCTTTTAAATACCTTGGCGCTACACTCACAAAGGACGGGCGATCGACGACAGAAATCAAAGTCAGAATAGCCATGGCAACATCTTCCATGACAAAACTCACCACCATATGGAAAAGTAAAGAGATCAGTTTCCCAATCAAACTAAAGCTCTACAAAGCCCTAATTCAGTCGATCCTGCTGTACGGAAGTGAAACCTGGACATTGACTGCTGAAACAGCAAAGCGAATCCAGTCATTCGAAACAAAATGCCATAGAAAACTACTGGGCATATCCTGGAGAGAACGAAAGACCAATGAATTTGTTAAGAGTCAAATAACACGGCTGGCAGGTCCACAGGAACCCCTTCTCACCATCGTCAAGAAGAAAAAGCTGACATGGTTCGGCCACGTCACCCGCCACAACACTCTGCCCAAAACAGTACTGCAGGGAACACTCGAAGGTGGCAGAAGGAGGGGAAGACAGAACAAGTCATGGATGGACAACATCAGAGAATGGACCAGGATGAATGACTCGGCACTACTGCGCAGAGCCGAGGACCGAGATGGATGGAGGAGGCTTACCACGGCATCGTCTTTCATGTCTCCCCCACGACCGCCAAGGTCACGGGTCTGATGATGATGATATATCAACCACAGGCATTTCTGTTACAGGGCACTGTAAAAGTTCATGGTTCATCACATGTCCAGTGACCTTTCACCTGTTGTATTCTCTACATTGTGAAAATGTTCATCTGATTGTTATTGCAGCTATCAGTATAACTCACCCCCACACCCCCAAATGTATTGGGCGTAACAAGCAATAATTATCCACTTTCTGACTTTTATTGCAGCTATCAGTATAACTCACCCCCACACTCACCCCCAAATGTATTGGGCTTAACCACCAATAATTATCCACATTTACTGCTTTTTGTTCACCGCTGTACAGCATTTCAAACAATTCTTACCATTTCTTTAACAGTACATCTCGCAGCCATTTTGTATGTTTGACAACTTTTTGCTTTACACAGAACACACACACACACACAAAGCATCAAAACTGAACAACACCTTGCAGGGAATGGCCTGAGCCAGAGTGGAAGGCAGCTGGCCTGTGGAAGGAAAGCAACACAATCATGGCACCAGCATGACTGTTAATTACGCGATGACCCCTGAACCACGGCTGTATGATAATGACATAGCCACGGTGGGGAGTGAAAGGCTTAACTCATGGGATGGTCTTCAAGTCACTGCTCTCCACTGCATATTTTTTTAAAGTGCAGGGCAGGCCCTTCTGTAGGAAGAAGGCAGAAGGAAGAAGGTCTAGTTCTCTGCACACCATTATGTCATATTTCTCACGTAACTATATCAGTTTGTCCTGCCTGTGTTAGCAAAAACAGCGGATGCTCTGACGGCCAGAACCACAGAATGCAAACACAAATGTTCCCAGGGTAAAAAAAACACAAAAATTCCTAAATTCAAATTTGAATCCAGATCTTTTTGTTTAGTTTTTGTTTGTTTTTTTAAAGACAAAACTAGATATAACATGTGGACTGGCCAAGACTGTCCTACAGGGAACAGTACAAGGAGGGAGACGAAGAGGCAGACAGAGAAAACGATGGGAAGACAACATCAGAGAGTGGACTGGCCTTGAGCGGAACGATTTGCTACAGAGAGCAGATGGTTGCAAAATCTTCCCTGGTTTCTCCACAGTCCATGAGACTATGGGATAGGTGAAGGTGGGGGGAAAGTCAAGGGGTGTTTTTTTTCTCCCCTCTGGAATCAGCTGCAGCAAAACGACATCTGAGGGGAAAAAGAAGTTTACTCTCACGCAGTTTCTTCCCTTGTTTGGGGAGTTTATCTATCTATCTACCTATCTATGTGGGGACGGGGTAGCTCAGTGGTCGGAGCACTCGCTTTCCCCCAGC